>CADEPE010006190.1:0-13726 GCA_902829205.1 Fraxinus paxiana | reverse complement strand
AAAAGTAATAATATTTACTAACTACATAAAAACAAAAGCAAAAAATTAAAATAATAAAATAATAAAAAGAAAAAATAAATGGGGATGGGACTAGGGGGCACGGGTGGGCATGGGTTGGGTTTGGTCGATTTTTGCTTCAATCTAAGCCCAACTCAACATAATTGGTTTGATCATAATTTAACACAATTCAAACCGTGTAAAAATTGAAACCTAACCAACCTAATCAAGTATCGATCGGATTGAGTTGAGTTGGTCGGGTTGAGACAACTTGTCAACAAAGATTAAACTAGGCGGGTCAGGTTGGACGGATTTATAATGACTTGTGACTTATATTGTATTAGGTCTCTATAGTTGCGATGACCAAAAAATCTGAATTATTTTGGTACTTCATGTCCGAAAAATGTTACATGGACAGATTGATGCTAAATTATGTGAAACCAAGAAATGTTTATTGCAATTAAAATGTTTTTGTGCTGAATGTGTATTTGCTTATACTTTTTTTTGTAAAATGCATTTTCAATGTCTTGTACCACATTTAAGACTTCTCGTGTATCACATTTAAGACTTCAGCTTGGATGGTTTTAGTGGGTTTGGTCGGGTTTTGCCCACCCACTAGATGGGGATAAGATAACAAAAATACTCGACGGGATGAAGGTGGGAATGACCGACCCTTTCCATACCTGCCACGTTGCCATCCCCATCTCTACATAAAAGCCTTCATTCCCTTATCTATTCTCTTCTTTATTTGTAAAACGCATTCTAATTGTTTTTGTCCACATCAGTCTGCCTTTCTAACCGAATTTGTTGATGTCATCCCCTTCTTGAGTCTTCTTGATCCTTCTAGAATAGGTGTACTTGATTAGGGCTTATCATTACCCTAGGGATCCAAAGAAACCTTGTCCTCAAGGTTGAAAGTCGGAAAATGCTGTTGGATGGACTGCAGATTCCCAAGAAGCCTTAGTAATGGGTAATCCTTTCCACTGAATCAGAAGTTCTTGTTATTAATGGATAAAAATTTGTTAATTCTGTCAATTGATAAATTAAAGGAATTAGACACATTATAGGAGACTGATTATATTTTACTGATTCAATTTTCCTAGAATAGATACAAATCTTAGTATATAACCCTTTCTAATATTATTTCTTGAAATACATCAATATATAGAAACCTTTTCCATCCTGTAGATTCATCGTCCATTCACCATTTTTACATGGTATCAAGCACCGATCTTGGTGACTTCATAAATCGAAAACACATTCCTCAACCACATCAAATCAAATGGCAGATAACACACCCAATACAGTTCAGAGAATCCAAGCCTTACCATAAATGAGAATACACTCACTCTACACACACCCAATACAGTTCAGAGAATCCAAGCCTTACCATAAATGAGAATACACTCACTCTACACAGTTCAGATAATCTGAGCCTCATCTTGGTCTCCAAAGTCTTTGAACCACACAACTATGGAAATGGAGTCGAGCCATGCGTATCGATCTTAGTGTAAAGAATAAGATTGGGTTCATCGACGGATCTATTGAGATGTCGTCACCTACGGATAAAAATTTTAATTCCTAACAAAGCTACAACGATATAGTATTTTCATGGATTTTGAATTCTGTAAATCCTGACATTGCCTCCAGCGTGATCTACATGGGCTCGACATCGACAGTATGGAAAGATCTCTATGATTGGTTTTCACAAGGGAGTGAATCAAGAATTTACCAAATTCAACAAGAAATTGTTGAACACTGACTAATTCAAATTCAATCTCTATCTACGACAATAAAAAGAAAGCTTTATGGTTTGAACTAGCCTTCTATCAGGAACCATTCACTTGTACATGTCGAGGACTAAAGAAAGTCTATGAAAGAATGGAAAAGGAAAGACTTGTGCAATTTCTTATGGGATTAAATGAAACGTATGCTGCAGTCAAAGAAAGCATCTTGATGATGAGTCCATTGCCGGATACTCAAAAAGCTTTTTCCATAACCTTGCAACATGAACAGTAACTCGATGTTGCCTTAACCCATGAAGGAACCAATGGCAATTTTCAGACCATGGCTGTAAATCAGTCAGGCAAACCATTTAAGGGCAGTAGCTAACGCGAAATCACTTCTTCTTACACTGGAGGAGCATCGAGGAAGACATCTAAATGCAAGTATTGTGATCAAGAGTGACACATGTTGGTGTACTTGAAGGGTTTCCCGGTGGGCCACAAATTTCATGGTAAAAATATCCAACCGAAGAATAGGAGGGCTGCAGCAAATAATTCGCCAATGAGATGCTCCAAAAGTGCAGCCAATCAAGCAAGAAAGCCCAACCTAGTATAATCAGATTATGGCCAATTTGAACAAAATGAATGGTAATGCCTTTACAAATGCCACAGGTAAACAAAATTCGCCCACAGCTTTATATTGGATTATAGATAGGAGAGCCACAGATCATATTTGCCATTCAAAACCTTTAAATCCAATTCATCAACATGATTTTGTGAATAAGTTCCTACCAATTATCTTAAGAATTGAAACTTGACGGAGTGTTACATGTGCCAAAATTCAGGGTAAATTTATTATCCATAAGCAAACTTACCAAAATGTTGAATTGCATAGTAAATTTCTTTTCTGATTTTTGTGTTATTTAGGACGTGGATACGAAGATGATGATTGGCCTAGGCAAGCAATTTAATGGTCTTTACTACCTTTCACCACGTCAAAATCCACACATTGCACGTCATGTCAACAATGTCTCTAGTCTTTGGCATCAATGACTTGGGCATCCATCTACCATACCCCACCAAGCATTGTTCAAATCCGTACCTAAAATAAGTTTTTGATAACAAACATGTTTGCGAGGTTTGCACATTTGCAAAGCAAACTCGTTTACCTTTTCCTTCTAGTTCAATTTCATTATTTTCACCTTTTGATTTACTCCATTGTGATATATGGGGACCTCATAAAATAAATTCTCATTCTGGAGCAAAGTATTTTCTTACTTTGCGGACGGTTTTTCATGTTTTACATGGGTTCATCTTACAACTTTTAAATCTGAAGCACAATCCTTATTGCGATCGTTTTTCACATGGGTTAAAACTCAATTTAATTGTTGGATTAAGGTAGTTCGTTCCAATAATGGGGCTGAATTTTTATCAATGCAACCTTATTTCAATGACCATGGCATAATTTTTCATCGCACATGCCCTTACACTCCTCAACAAAATGGAGTTGTTGAAAGAAAACACCATCACTTTTTAAATGTCGCTCGAGCCTTTCGTTTCCAAGAAAACTTACCGTTAAAATATTGGGGAGAAAGTATACAAATGGCATGCTACCTCATTAACCAACTTCCAACATCATTATTGTTCCTCAAAACCCCATACGAATTCTTCATGGTAAACCACCATCATACTCACATATTCAAGCATTTGGTTGCCTATGTTATGTTACTAACCCTAATACTAAACATAAGTTTGACGCTCGAGAGAAACGGTGCATATACCTTGGCTACCCACAAGGACAAAAAGGATATAAAGTTCTTGACCTGACACTCATCACATATTTTCCTCACGAGATGTCCTTTTTTCATTTGAACACATTTCCTTTTACCCATAAACTCATTGAAAACGAAGACGATGAACACGTGTTTCCTAACTCCCTCATTTTATACCCATTTATGGAACCATACCCAACACATAACACCACTCATGACATCCCAGAACCTATCAACTCAATTCACTTACAAGAATTTAGCACCTCAATGATCCCTCCATCAGATAATCAACACACAGAAGCTCTCTCATCTAGGGGTGGCAATGGGTCGAGCCGGCTTACCCACACGATGCTCGTACGAGTCGAGTTTAAGCTCGGCTAGTGCCATTTTGGACGAGCTCGGCTCGTGTCCCGAGCTCACCTAAAATGGGTATTTGGCTCGCTTTTTTTTTTTAATATATAAAATACGCATTTTTATAAAAAAAATCGATTTTGGACGAGCCAGTTCGTAGTTCGGCCCCACAAGCTGCTCGTCAAAAAAAGAGCCGGCCTGCTCGGCTCATGCTCGGGTTCGTCTTTTTTACGAGCCCAAGCGGCTCTTGGCTCGTTTTGACGAGCCGAGCCAATGAGCCGGCTCGGCTCGATTGTCACCCCTACCCTCATCGTAATTTTACCCGGAACAGAATACGGAGACCACACGTTTTCCACCACTGCCTCCTTTACGTCGTTTAGAACGACCCACCAAACCTTCATCCAAATTCCAAGGCTTCCAAACATACCATGTTGCTCTCCTTGCTCCCAATCCAGTCCCCTTTACCACGGTCCACACACAGTATCCATTGTAACGGTATGTCTCATATTCATCTCTTTCTAATTGTCATCCAAAATTTGTACACAACATCTCTCATTTGGTCGAACCAGCATCTTATGAACAGGCTTGTTCCGATCCTAAATAGGTTGATGCTATGCAAATTGAAATTCAAGCACTTGAGGAAAACAATACATGGACCATGGTGCCTCTACCTGTTGATCACATTCCCATTGGTTACAAGTGGATCTACAAAATCAAATATCACTCTGATGGCTCTCTTGAACGGTATAAAGCCCGGCTTGTTGCCAAGAGTTTTAAACAACGTGAGGGTATAGATTACAAGGAAACCTTTTCTTCGATTGCCAAACTCATTACTTTTCGTTGCCTCTTAGTCATTGCTGCCATTCGAAATCGAGATCTTCACCAAATGGATTTCCAAAATGCTTTCTTCCATAGTGACTTACTTGAGGAAGTCTTATATGAAACCTCCACACGACTTTAGTCGACAGGGAGAGAATAATGTGTGTCGACTCAACAAGTCCTTATATGGATTAAAGCGGGCATTTCATAGCTAGTTTCACAAGTTCTCTTCATCCATTACCACATTGGGTTCAAATAGTCGAAAGTCGATTATTCCTTGTTTGTGAAGGTTGAAAAGACATCTTATACTGCTATTTTGTTTTATGTCGATGACATGATCATTGCAGGGAATGATGAGGTAGCCGGCTATATGTGATCTTGAACGTTTTCTCAACACCTGTTTCAAAATCAAAGACCGTAGACCATTGAAATACTTTCTAGGAGTTGAAGTTTCAAGATCCAAGTCAGGCATCACCATTTGTCAAAGAAAATACACTTTAGATCTACTGGAAGAGGCCGGCTTACTTGGTGCCAAACCTGTAAAATTTCCAATGGTGCAGACCTTGAAACTTAATCCAATGGATGGTGATACTCTCCATGATCCAACATGATATCGCAGACTTGTTGGGAAGTTGATTTATCAAACAATCACACGACCATAAATCACATACTTAATTGTTACTCTCACTCAATTCATGCAACTTCCAAGAAAACCTCACCTTGATGCAGTTCTTCGTTGCTTTCGTTACTTAAAGAATATACCAGGTCAAGGTCTGATTTTTCTCTCACACAGTTAGTTAAAACTCACGGCTTATTGTGATGCCGATTAGGCTGGTTGTCAGGCTACAAGAAGGTCAGTTAAAGGTTATTGTGTGTTCTTGGGAAGTTCCTTAATTTCTTGGAAAAGCCAAAAAGCAACCCACCGTGTCACGGTCATCTACCAAAGCAAAATACCAAGCAATGGCAGTCGTCACTTGTAAACTTACTTGGCTAAGATATCTTTTAAGTGACTTGCGTGTTGAACACCCTAAACCAGCCAAACTATTTTATGATAACCAAACGGCAATTCACATTGTAGCGAATCCAATATTTCACGAGTGTACAAAGCACATAGAATTGGATTGTCTTACTGTTCGAGATAAGATACAAAGATGAGAAGTAAGAAACACACATGCTCACACCAAAAAGCAAATTGCATTATTTTTTTATAAAACAATTGGGACATGCGACTTTCCATTCTCATGTTAGCAAGTTAGGCGTGATAGACATCCACGCTCCAACTTGAGGGGGAGTATTAATGAATACAAATTTGTTAATTCTGTCAATTGATAGATTAAAGGAATTAGATAGATTATAGGAGACTAATTGTATTTTTACTGATTCCATTTTCCTAGAATAGATGCAAATCTTAAGTATATAACCTCTTATAATATTACTTATTGAAATACATCAATATACATAAACATTTTCCATCCTGCAGATTCATCATCCATTCACCATATTTACACTTGTTGCCCTGTTGGTAATGTCCTTTCCTCCAGCACTTGTTCTAGTTCTACATTCCACTCTAACGTGACATCCAAGTGTAGTCACAGTTGTAGACAAGGCTCTGCAGCCCCAAGAAATCTTTTAATTGAGATACATGGAACGCTGGGTAAATCGTGGCAGTAGGAGGCAGCTCCAAATGATAAGTGGCTAATCCTATATGTTTAACAGTCTTAAAAGGTCTAAAGTGGGGTTAAGCTTCTCATTAACCTTCTTAGCTACTGAATGATGGCGGTATGGGTGAAGTTTCACTTAAACTTTATCCTTTTCATTGAAGTGGATGTCTCGATGATATTGATTGGCTTGCATTTCCTGTTTTTCCCTTGTAGTTGCTAGACTCCCTAGCTCAACCCACACTCCTCCGCCTACCTATTGTTGGGTTCTTACCATAGTTTAAGAGACACTCTTCTCTAGTGAAGCCTTGGGGTCTTCTTTTAGTGTAAACTATGTTTCTCCGATTCTAAATCTCATTGTTAACAACTTCCAGTTCACCTTCATATCTCCCAAACTACCAAACTACTACATTCTTAGCATTACATTGGTACTTACTAGATACAACGACAAGAAATTTTCCACAATTGTTAACCCCTATAACTCAACTACTATTCCTTTACAAATTTCCTTGACCCTTCGCAGCAACTCCTGTTCCCATGACAATCCCATTATTGGTCGTGGCAGTGATTGATAAATTCAAAAGCCTTATTACTTCTAGAGATAGGAAATTATGAGTTGCCCCACAATCTATTAGCATCATTACCAGTTTTGTGCTTATTTTTCTAGTCACCTTCATGATTCCAGGTGTATTAAGTCCCACAACTAAGTTAAGTGATCATTCCACTTTCTCAGTCATCTCCATAGGTTCACCGTCCATTGGTGCCTCATCTTCCTCCTGTGCAAGCAGAACCTTTAACTCTCGATTTTTACAAATTGTATTTCTCATCGCAACGAAAGCACAAATTTCTCCTTCTTTAATTGCCACTCTACATCCTTCATCTTCTTAATTGGAGTTTCCTGGCGCTGATTTTTCTTACCAACAGTCATTGTTCGCATGGGAAAGATTCAATTGTCTTTGCCTCCCAACTATTTGGCCCCGGGTTGAATATTTTTGGGCCTGCAGGCTCTTTAGCAGCTTTTATACACCCTATTTCTTTCTTCCACCCATTGGGTCACCTCCATTATTTGGCCCAGCCCATTTGGCCTATGCAACTTAATTCCATCCTTAGTTTCCTATTTGAGCCAATTAATGAAAGTGATTTCCATCACTTCTTCTGGGATCCTAATTAACAAGGCTGCTAGTGCTTCAAAAATTCGCTAAAATTCATCCATCATTCAAGTTTGGCATATGTCAAGGAATTTTTCATATAGGCTTCCTTCTTGGGTTATTCAGAATCGGAGCAGAAAATGTCCTGATCTCTTATTAGAATATACATAGCTCAGCTCAGCTCAAGTAAGCAGTTCAACTAACTCCGTTCTAGCTAAATTGGCACCAATGTTAGTTAGAAAGTAGGTATGTACAGTTGTCAAGTTAGTTAGTTGGTTTTGTTTGTTGAAAACAGTTAGCAATTTTTATTTAAAAGTCACCATTGTATTTATATTTGATCGATTGAATGGAAATAATCTTTTATTTCTCAATTTCTTCTTTTCTTTAATATGGTACCAAAGCATCTAATCACTACTTACCATCATTGATTCTGATAAACATTTCATCAAGATTACTTTATCAGTCTAGCGATAGATAATGAGGCGTCAAATAATCATACATCGTCAGTGAGCAATTCAACAACTGATGACGGGTCTAATCCTTTTCTGCATCACTCAAATACTCCTGGTTTGATCCTTGTTTCACAGTCACTGAGTGGAGATAACTATGCTTCCTGGATCAGATCAATGGTGATTATTTTATCTGTGAAGAATAAGCTGAGATTTATTGACGAAACAATTTCTCGACCTGAAGGCAATCAAGAGTTGCTTAATTCATGGATCCAAAATAATAACATTGTTACTTCATGGATCCTCAATTCTGTGTCTAAGGAAATTTCGATCGATATGCTTTATTCTGAGTCGGTTTATGAAATATGGATATACTTGAAAGAACAATATCAGTAAAGGAATGGTTCGTAGATTTTTCATTGAAGCGAGAACTAATGAATCATACGCAAGGGGATTCTTATATCAGGGCCTATTTTACCAAATTGAAGACAATTTGGAAAGAGCTTAGTAATTATAAGCCCACTTGTTCATATGGTAAATGTGTCTGTGGGGGAGAAATAAGGGGCTGATTGAACATCACCAAATGAAGTATGTCATGTCCTTTTTAATAGGACTGCATGAATCATTTGCTCAAACTAGGGGACAAATACTATTAATAGATCATATTTCCCCCTCCCCCAATTAACAAAATGATGTATCAGGAACAACTAGTTCAATGGCGTTTAATGCTTAAAATAATTGTAAAAGGATGAGTCAAAATGGTGCTATGAAGGTTGTGGAACAGTAGTATAGCAGACTTCAAAAGAAGGAGAGACCAATAGTGCCTATTGTGGTTAAAATGGACATGCTGTGGATAAGTGTTACAAGCTTCATGGCTATCTACTGGGGTACAAACCTAGGCAGAAATCTAGAGTGAATGTGCTAGCTGGTCCAAATAATCAAGCCATAGCTAATTAGATTTCTGAACATGTTGCTGCCATAGATCAGAAACAGGACAATGATCGAAGTGTTAGTAGTTTCATGCAAACACTCAACTTCACTCAGTATCAACATCTAATGAACATGCTGAATACTATCTCAAGGCTGCAAAATTCGATTCAGAGATAGGGGCCAGTGCAGGTGAGGATTCAGGTACCTGTTTCTCAATCTCTATTACTCCAGCCTTTAGTTCATCTAGACATTAAGTGGTAGACTCAGGTGATACGCGTCATATATGTTCTGATCAGTCAGCATTTTACACATTGAGGCCAATTGAGAATACATATGTTACACTACCAAATCATGTGCAAGTCCCTGTACAATCGATTGGAAATGTGAAAATCATGTCTGAATTGATGCCTAATGATGTTCTGTGCTCTAACAAGGGATACTTCATTATGTGTCAAGTTCCTCACTAATTCTTGTATGGTTCAGGACTTGATCACATAGAGGATGATTAGCATGGGTGAAAGGAAGGTAGACCTTTATGTTATTAACTCCAGTCCATCAGTTTATGATAATATTTGTCAGTCTTTATACTTTATGCCAAATAGTGCAACTAGTCAGGTTTGGCATGATAGACTTGGGCATTTGTCATATCAGAAATTAAATTCGTCGAAAAACATGTTGCACATTGATTGTACTCGTTATAAGCGAGATACTTTAATTCCTTGTTCTGTTTGCCCTTTGGCAAAACAAAGGAGGCTTTCATTTGTTTCGAATAATCATCTATCAAACAATGCTTTTGATTTGGTACATTGCGATATATGAGGACCATATCATACCCCAACTATGCTAGCTATAAGTTCTTTCTCACTTTAGTGAATGATTGTACAAGGTTTACTTGGATCTATTTGATGAAATAAAAATTAGATGCAAAATTTATTATACCTAAACTTTTTGCCCTTATTGAAAATCAATTTCACTAAGTTATCAAAACATTCAGATCTAGTAATGCTCAAGTACTAAAATTCACATAACTATTTGATGCTAATGGCATTGTTCATCAATTTTCTTGTATCGAACGACCTGAACAGAATTTGGTGGTTGAAAGGAAACATCAACACCTTCTTAATGTAGTACGAGCACTATATTTTCAGTCAAAGGTGGCCATTCAATTCTAGGTGACCATGTTCTTATAGCCACTTTTCTAATCAATAGAACACCATCTCTAATACTCAAGAACATTACTCCTTTTTCTTCAATGTATGATACTTCGTTTGATTATAATTCATTGAGGGTGTTTGGAAGCATTTGCTTCACATCTACACTACACTCTTATAGAAAACAAATTCTATCATAGAGCTAAAGCTTGTGTTTTTCTTGGTTATCGTCCAGGTATCAAAGGATACAAATTCTATGATATATCCTCAAAATCCTTTCTTATTTCCAGAGATGTGATATTTCATGAAAAACACTTTCCTTTCCACTTTATAGCCTCTACCTCAGACATGATAGATCCCTTTCCTGATATTGTATTACCAATTGTCACATTTGATTTGTATGTTCATCATCTAGCCTCATATTCCTCTACTTCTGCCAATAATAAAATTTTGACCGAACATACTACATCACCACTCATTGAACCTTCTTCCAATTCTTCCTCTAATTATACTTAAAGCCCTCAAAGTCTTAATTACAATCGGCCTTCATACCCTGTACCTAGACAATCAACTAGGGTGAGTAAACATCTATCTTATCTTTGTGAATTTCACTGTAATCTCCTAGAAAATCAAATGCCTCCTAATAACAATACAATTTATCCCTTGACCAAATATCTCTCATATGAATCCTTTTCTCATTCACACGGGACATTTCTTTTTAATGTTTCTTCAAATATAGAACCACCATTTTACCACCAAGATGTTGCATCTGATCAATGGAAGGAATCAATTTTTGCTAAATTGGCAGCTATGGAATCAAATAGCACCCGGACTGTAACTAGTATGCCCAATGGAAAGCATTCAATTGGTTGTACATGAGTATATAAGGTCAAATATGGACCTGATGTAAGTATAGACATATATAAAACATGTCTAGTGGCCAAAGGTTATACTTAGTAGGAAGGGATAGATTTCATTGATACCTTTTGTCATGTTGCTAAGTTGGTAACCATTAAAACAATACTTGCTATTGCAGCTATTAACAAATGGCACTTTGTCCAATTAGATGTAAATAATGCTTTTTTAAATGGGGATCTTTTTTAGGAGATTTATGTCGATCTTCCTTTAGGGTATTCGAATATACCTGTTGCTATTGTCACAAAAGGTAAATCAGTTTACAAGCTCCAAAAGACTATCTATTCGATAAGCGTCTAGACAATGGTTCTCAAATTTTTCTCAGGCTCTCATTGCACATGGTTTTCATCAATTTAAGTCAGATTATTCTATATTTACAAAGGTTCCAGACTCTTCATATGTTGCTTTATTGGTTTATGTCGACGACATTATAATCACAGGTTATGATCACAGTGTCATTGCCTCTTTAAAATCATTGTTGCATAGTCAATTCAAGCTTAAGGACTTGGGAAAATTGAAGTATTTTCTTTGCTTGAAAATAGCAAGATCACATAAAGGGATATGTTTATCTCAGAGAAATTATACATTGCAATTGTTGGAAGACACTGGATTTCTAGCTTGCAAACCAGCTAAATTGCCTAAGAATCCTAAGATTCGATTAAATTCAATTGATGGGAATTTGTTGGCTGGTATTGATGTTTCATCCTATCGAAGACTTGTGGGCCGATTACTCTACTTAACTATTTCTTGTCCAGACATCACCTTTGCAGTTCACAAACTTAGCCAGTTTGTCTCCAAAGCTCGTCAACCACACCTTGAGGCAGCTCACCACCTCTTATGGTTTCTTAAGTCAGCTCCAGGTCAAGATTTGTTCTTTTCAGCTTCCTCCTCTCTACAAATTCATGATGCGAATTGGGGTTCATGCCCTGATTCAAGGAAATCTATCACTAGTCTCTATGTATTTCTCAGTGACTCTCTCATTTCATGGAAATTTAAGAAGCAACAAACAGTTTCTAGGTCATCTACAGAGGCAGAATATCAAGCACTAGCAGCTACCGCCAGTAAGTTAATATGAATTATGCTATTTGTACCATTTGGGGTACACTTTGGTTTACTCGACCCCACCTCCTCCCTCACATGGGGATCGGGTACCACATCCAATAAATGCGTAGGATCCGACCCCCCCATGTGAGGGAGGGGGTGGGGTCGGGTAAATCAACATGTACCCCAAAGGGTATATGTAGCAAGGTTGAAGTTAATATGGATACATCAGTTGCTTCTCGATTTGCCAATTTCTCCAACATTTTCAACTTTGATTTTCTGTGATTATTAATCCACATTGCTAGTAATCCTATTTTTCATGAACGAACGAAACACATCGAGATTGATTGTCATTTTGTTCGTGATATAGTTGTTGATGGTTTCATCAAATTATCACTAATGCAATCTCATCATCAGTTGGCGGATATATTCACAAAACCATTGCCAGCCTCTTCCTTCTTTCCTTTACTCTCTAAGATGGCCATCATCAATCTTCGTGGTCCATCTTGAGGGGGCGTATTAGAATATACACAGCTCAGCTCATGTGAGAAGTTCAACCAGCTCAGTTCCAGCTAAATTGGCGCCAATGTTAGTTAGGAAGTAGTTATGTATAGTTGTCAAGTTAGTTAATTAGTTTTGTTTGTTGAAAACAGTTAGCAAGTTTTATTTAAAAGTCACCATTATAATTAGATTTGATCAATTGAATGAGAAAAATCTTTCATTTTCCAATTTCTTCTTTTCTTCAATATCTATGTCCATTTTAACCATGAAAGGGCATCTCTATCAAGGCTCACACCCACCTCAAAGTACCTCAGAGCTTAAGAGAGTCATCCACCTGGATTATCACCACCGAATATTGGCATCTCCAGCTTCCTGACTCGCCACCAAGTGTTTTCCTCTTTTCCCTGATTAACTCCTGCGTGGATTCCTCAATCACTAGAGTTGACTGATGCTTCAGGCCACTTTCCTCTATCTAATGCATGTTGTCCAACCCGCTGTGTATCAGGAGGAAGCTGCGTTTCTGTGATGCTGTTAGAAGCTTCTCCTTCAAGATTTTTACTCATCCCTGCCTTTGGATTCACCATTGATGCCACACGTTTCAGGGTGTAGCTCAACAAATGCTATAGCTCTGTCCTCACTTCTTCGAGCTCATTCTCCATAGCTTCCACCTTGCTGTCAGTTTTCTTTTGCGCCATAGATCGAACGTCCAATTGATAGGGTTCTAACTATAATTTAAGAACAAAATCAGAACCAGAGAATACTGTTGCTCGAATGATGAAAACTGAAGAAAATTACATAACTGTAAAAGAAATAGTGCCATTTGAGAGGACTAAACTCTCCTTAAGATCTCACTTTTCACTGCATAAATGCCTCCATTCCCTAACTATTCCCTTCTCTATTTGTAGAACTCCTTCTAACTCTTTTGAAATAATCCCCACATACAGGGGATTAATTCACAGTGGCTCGTCGGGTCACTCACCAAGTTACTCCTTGTACAAGCAGCATGATTCAACTTTTTTTGTCCACTTTAACTTGCCCATTTAACCAAATTTGTTGCTGCCCTCTCCTTCTTCGGCTTTCTTAATCCTTCTAGAATAGGTGTACTTGATTGTAGTTTATCTCTCATCTTTTTCCCTTTTAATCGTAAAGAAGTGAAATTGAAAAATAATAATAATAATAATAATAATGAAGAGAAGTCACAACTCGTGTGTTTGAGCCACATTATTTTGGAAGAATGTATTCTGAAATAGTAAATTGATGGAGTATGTGT
>CADEPE010006116.1:0-12107 GCA_902829205.1 Fraxinus paxiana | reverse complement strand
CGTATGAGCTCGAGACGGATCATCTGGAGAGTATACCGTATGATTGCATTCCTCCATATTGGTGGATTATTCCGACTGTTACATTGGCATAATGACATGCAGCTTGCAATACTTTTTGGAATTTCTTTGTCTCTTTTCCCATCTTCTTCCCCTATCATGGTTTTGTGGCACACTCTATCATCTGGATTTGTCAAGGTCAACACCGGTGGTTATGTTAAGAATGTGTTTGCAAGTGAGGGAGGCATCATCAGGGACTACGCAAGAAAGTGTATTAGGGCTTTCTCAGCTTCATATGGACAGTGTATGATTTTAGAGGCGGAACTTAGGGCTATTCGTGATGGGATACTACTGGTTAAAGATCTTGGTTTCTCAGATATTTGGGTTAAGGTAGACTTAACTGTGGCCATTCACTACATCATCAAAGGTGGCAGACCGTGGCTTATCCAAGGGATATTCAGACATATTGCATATGTTGTTTCCTTTGACAGAGATATGGTTTTCCACATCTTCAGAGGGGGGAATCAAGTTGCAGATATACTTACTACCGAGGGTTGGCATCATTGTAGATACCAAGAATATGGACCAGCTGACCTACCATGACATATCAGGTCGCTTGTTCAGAATGACATATATGGTTTGCCCAACACTAAAGTTTAAGTATTTGTATTTTTCTTTTACTTTTATTTTTGCTTACACTTGTGCTTTTTGTAAAAACGTAGTACTCTTGTTTACTGCTTTCCTATTATTCTTTACTTTCACTATAACGGAAGTAGTACTTCCTCATTTATTGATTTTATTGATATAATCTGTAACCGCAGTATTCCTCCGCAACAAGTGAGGACACATTAATAAAATCTTGGAGGTACTGCCCTCCTTCTACTAAAAAAGAAGAAGCATGAATTCACCGCCTATTCTGACCATATATCAATCTCCCTAATTTTTCTAGGTGACTCATCACAAAGGAAAGAAGTTTGAAGCTATGTAGACAAAAGAGAAAGGCTGTAAAGATGTGGTGGAAAGAGCTTGTAGGCTTGGTAATGCTACTGATGGAATGCTTGGAATTAGTGAAAAAATCCAGTGTTGTGTTGAGCTATTATCTGCTTGGAACAAAAACATTTTGGTAATATATATACTTAGCTGAAGAAAACCAAACATGAGTTGAAACTTCTGACAGAGATGAATCCGAGTAGACAGTCTCAGGAGGCACTGAAACAGCTAGGATAGAGGTGAATAAGTGGCTTGAACAAGGAGAAATAATGTGGAGGCAGTGGTCATGAGTCTTATGGATGACTGAAGGTGATCAAAATACTTCCTTCTTTCACCATAAGTGTCATAAAGGCGGTCAAAGAATTTTATAAAAGGTGTAAGGGGTTCAGATGGTAATTGGAAAGATGATGCAGAAAGGGATGCTAAAATTATTGGCTTTTTTTCATAATTTGTTCACAGCTTCAAGTGAGAGAGGCGATGTGCGTTGCTTAGACAACCTGAGGGGGAGAGTGACAATCGAAATGAAAGAGACACTGGACTCGGTGTTCACAGCTGGAGAGGTTAAACAAGCTTTAAATGAAATGGTTCCTACCAAAGCTCTAGGACCACATGGTATGTCCCCATCTCTTATAAAAAATATTGGTCTCTTGTTGGAAATGATGTTACTTATGCTGTGTTGAATGCTTTGAATAATGGTCTTTCCTAGATCGATAAACCATACTTTTATCACTCTTATTCCCAAAAAGAAACAAGCTGAGTAGGTGTCAGATTATAGAACGATTAGCCTATGCAATGTAATCTATAAGTTGATTTCCAAAGTTCTAGCCAATTGTTTAAAAATCATACAACATGTTTTAATCTCCAAATCACAATGCGTATTTCTCCCGGGGAGATTAATTCCAGACAATGTACTTGTATTATAAGAGCTGGTCCATTTTCTTAGAACCAAGAGACAAGGGAAGGTAGGCTTCATATCACTTAAATTTAACTTGAGTAAAGCCTACGATCGTGTTGAATGGCATTACCTTCAAACAGTGATGGAGAAAATGGGCTTTGGAGAGAGATGGATAAATTTGATAATGCTTTGTGTAAGATCAAATTCTTTCTCTATTTTGATTATTGGAGAACCAAAGAAACCTATATATCCCTCTAGGGAGATTAGGCAAGGGAAACTCGTATCCCCTTACCTATTTTTGTTATGCAGTGAAGGATTGGTTTCTCTATTAAATATAGTTGTTGATCAAGGAAAGGTGGAAGATATTTGTGTATGCCGAGGAGCTCTAAAGGTCAACAATCTCATGTTTGCTGACGATAGTGTCCTGTTTTGCAAAGCTTCTCCCCAAACCAATACATATATACTCCAATTACTTGAAGAATATGAACATGCTTCAAGTCAAAAAGTGAACAAAGAATGGTGTTCATCAAATCTGTATTAGCAAACTCTCAAAGAGAAATTCTAGATTTTGGGGGTATCCAACACCACCAAAATTATGATCATTATTTGGGACTTCCTCAGACCTCAATGGTGGGTAGGAACAAGAAGAAAGCTTTTTCAAGTCTAAAGACAAAGGTATGGCAGAAATTAAATGAATGGAAAGAAAAGCTTTTGTCTCAGGGAGGAAAAGAAGTACTAGTTAAAGCTATTGCATTATCCGTTCTCACTTACACAATGAATTGCTTCAAGCTTCCATTATCTTTCTGTAAAGAGTTGGAAAGTATGATTGCAAAATTTTGGTGGGGACAACGGAAAGAAGAAACAAAATTCGATGGGCAGTGTGGAAGAAGCTATGTAATACTAGAGGAAGATTTTTTATTTATTTATATATTTTTTTTTTTGCAAAATATCCTAGCTTGAAAATCCAAGCCGTATGATATGAATTTATTAAGTGAAAAAACAGTTACAATGCAAGGAGGGGGACGAATGTGCCTTACTTCCTAATGAATTACAAAATGCACTCTACATCTTCTACTATGGGTTACAATTTATGCAACAAAGCCAAAGATATCACATATTACAAGGACTGATTAATGAACTAATCTAATAGTTTCCAAACTATTTTATCAAGTTTCACAATGCCTTTAATTCTACCATTGAGTTCACTAGCTTCAACAAATTTAAACTTTCTTTCATTATATCATTTGTTAGCTAGCTAGTCAGCAGCTTAGTTCCCTTCTCTCCAAGTGTGTGTGATTTTAATCTCCATCTTCTCCAGAAGCCAACGGATGGGTTGCAGTATATATTGAATACCTCATGGTCCATTATTTTGTTTAATCAAAGTCAGGGTTGCCTTAGAATCTGTCTCTACCCAGATTTTCCTAACTCCATTGTTCGAGCACAGTTGCAGACCTGTTTCTATCGCTCTTAATTCAGCTTCCATGATCGAGCATTCTCCATAGTAATCATAGAATCCCTATATTACATTTCCCAAATTGTTTCTCAAAACACCCCCACTTGCAGCTAGAGAATTGATTTTCAGAGCCCCGTTCGTATTGAGTTTATACCATCCAGAATCAGGTTTATTCCACTTGACTGCTATAGGTTTATTGCTCTTGCTATTTTCGTTCTGTTTGATCCTCCCTGCTCTTTGGAGTGCATTGATCAGAACATAGGTTTGCTTGATGATTTTATCAGCCTTCATTGGGTAATGTTTATGCTTAGCATTATTCCTAGCCATCCATAGAAACCAGATAATAATCAGAGGAGCAATTGATCTGATCTTACCTGTGTTATCCTTCTTCTGCAAAAACCAGTGCATAAAAATAGCTCTAGGGTACCCACATCTAATTTCTTGAACTTCCATATCCCTGCATAATTTAAACTAGACCTCTTTGGCAATACGACCATCCAAGAATTCATGATTGATACTTTCAGAATTGCAACAGCATTGACATTTGGAGGCTAATTGGATGCCATATTTTTTCTGGATGATTTCCTCAACAGGTAGCCAATTATTCCAAAGTCTCCATCCTAAAAAAGCAATTTTTTGAGGAATAATCTTATTCCAAATGTGTTTGTACGCCAATTGTCTGGTCTTGCTCTGTCTGAAGAGATAAATGCAAGAAGAAATGGTGAATTTTCCAGATGCATTGGGTTTCCAAAACATTTTATCCAAGTGATTGGTAACCGGGATCTTCAAAATTTCATTAACCACATTGCCAGGGAGAGTGTTATTCAATATTGTAGTATCCCATTCATTGTTCTTCCTGAAATCCATAACAAGTTTGTCTTGATGTATATCATGTTTCAGCCTCCCTTGAATAGCACCAGATTTAAGCCAGACATCATGCTTAAAATTAGCTTTGCCTTAACCTATTCTCCAAGCGATTTGAGGTTCTGCTAAATTTTTGGCCTTGGTCATTCTTCTCCAAAGACTAGACTCTTGGGTGTCGTGATTGACAACACAAGCATGGCTGAACCTGTAGTATTTAGCTTTCATAACCTGGCTCCAAAGGGGTTTTTGTTCCCTAAACTTCCACTATAGCTTGCAATCGTAGGCAATGTTCAAATCAGCAAGGGAATTGCAGCCAATGCCCCCTTCTTCAACAGGGAAGCAAATATTATCCCAGGATGTCCAATGGATTTTATTGTCCTGGCTAGTTTCCCCCCAAATGAAACCATTAAGCATTCTGGAAATTTTGTTGATAATGCATTTAGGCGGGTCAAGTATTTGTAATAGATGCATTGGCGTAGAGCTCAACATGTGTTTAATCAGAATAAGTCTGCTGCCTACAGACAACCATCCATTCTCCCATCCCAGAAGTCTTCTTGTCATTTTATTGATCAAATCCTCAAATAGAGCAGCCTTCTTATGCCCTTTATAAAGAGGAACTCCAAGGTATAATATAGGTAGTGGTTGGTATTGAAAGCTAGTATTTTCTTCAACCACTTTTCTGTGGATTTCCTTCTTTATGGTAAATGAACTTTTATTACAGTTGATATCCTGTCTAGAAGTTGCAGTATAAAGTTTAATAAACCTCATGATTTTATTCAAGGAAGATTTTTGGCCGTTGGTAAATATGACAATGTCATCAGCAAAGGCAAGGTGAGATACTAGAATAACACCTCCATATCTGAAATTCAGCTCTTCATTTCTAGCAAAAAGGTTGTCCAGTCCCCTTGATAAACATTCAGCCAGGATGATGAATAGTGAGAGTGAGATAGGGTCTCTTTGTCTCAACCCTCTAGTGGATTTAAAGTATCCCTTAAGCTCTCCATTAATCAACATAGA
Source organism: Fraxinus paxiana (assembly GCA_902829205.1). NCBI lineage: Eukaryota > Viridiplantae > Streptophyta > Magnoliopsida > Lamiales > Oleaceae > Fraxinus > Fraxinus paxiana. The sequence goes on along the minus strand of CADEPE010006116.1, from coordinate 6,891 downwards.
AAAACTGCAGTTATTGATACTCCTTTTGATTTTATCAATCCATTGTTGGTTAAAGCCAAATTTCTCCATCACCTTGTAGAGGAATTCCCAATCAACCCTATCATAGGCCTTAGCCATGTCTAGTTTTAAGACCACATTTCCTCCTCTAGTTTTCCTGTCAATGTTCTGGATAAACTTTTGGGCCAAAAGTATGTTATCTCCAATGTCCCTCCCTAGAGTGAATCCGCTTTGAGATGTGGAGATTATGTTAGGTAAGACTCTGTTGAGTCTAGAAGAGAGTATTTTTGTCATGATTTTATTGGCCACATTACACAAGCTAATAGGTCTAAAATCTTTCCACTCTATAGACTCAGCTTTTTTTAGTAATAAGTGTAATAGTGGTGGAAGTGATTCCTGTAGGAATAATCCTGCCCTTGAAGAAGTCCGGAACAGTATCTAGAAGGTCATGCCCGATAATTTACCAGCAATGTTGGAAGAATAAAACAGAGAATCCATCCGGACCAGCAGCACTGTCTTTGTTAATACTGTAAACAGCCTCCTTTATTTCATCCATATCAGGTGGCCTGTTGAGTAGATCATTATCAGATTGGGAGATCAACTGTAGGATGTTATCCAGTAATCTGTCACAGTCTACAGTGGGTTCTCTGATAAGGGTTTTTTCAAAGTAATCCACATCAGATTTTTGTATGTCCCTAGGCTCCTTCAATTCAACTCCATAACTAGATATCAGATTAATACTATTTTTAGCCCATTTCTTTCTGACACATGCATGAAAAAATTTAGAGTTCTTGTCTCCTTCATTAAGCTATTTTTTTCCAGCCTTTTGTTTCCAAAAGGCTTTCTCCTTAGAGAGCAATCTGTTGAGCTTAGCATAAGCCTAGTTAACTTCCATTTTGTCAATGGGAGATTTAGTTCTGTCATAAGTAATTTCCTTGTTGAGAGCCTCTTCTTCAGCCTTAGCAATATCATCAAAGATGTTTCCAAATTTGTCTTTATTCCACTTCTTAAGTGTGATCCTGAGTCTTTTCAGTTTGAAATAGAATCCAAATAAGCTTCTAGAATATAGGCAAAGTGGAGTTTCCCAGCACCTTTTAACAGTTTCCCAGAAGTTGTCATCTTAACACCATATGGATTGAAATCTGAATGATGTCTTCACATAAATTTGTTGACCCTTGTACTTCGTCAAGAGGGGACAATGGTCTGATGTGTCCCTGTTTAGCATTTCAGCCTCAAATCCATTATATTCATTTACCCATTGAGCATTAATAAGGATTCTGTCTAATTTTTCCCATATCCTGCCATTAGTCCAGGTATAATTGCTCCCTCTAATAACATTGTCATCCACTCCACAGTTAATAAACATATTACTGAAGTCTTCCGTGGACCTTCTATTAGGGAAATTCCCTCCATCTTTTTCTCCTCTATTTAATATGGAATTAAAATCTCCTCCCATAAGCCAAGGATATTCCAAGTTCTCAGAGAACACAGTAAGATCATTCCATAAATTTCTCCTAAGAAGGACAGAGCATTTAGCAAATAATGCAGTAATATAATTCTCTTTGTTTTGCCTTTTGATCTTGAGAGTAAGATGTTGTTCCTTGTCTTCAATAACATGACCTTCAATCTCATCTTTCCACAATCCCCAAATTTTACCATTCAAGTTAGCATAGCAATTTTCATATCCCAGTCTTTTGCAATATTCTTGCACTTGATCTTTATCTACAATAGGTTCTAATATGAGTAGAATAGAAATGTGATGATTATTTATCAGATTTCTAAGTCTATTCAATGAGTTGGAAATTCCTCTTAAATCCCAAATTAATGTGTTGAACTGCATAGTTAACGTTTGGATGGTCTCCCCATTCTCTTCCTGTTCTTGGGTTTCTTGTTACTGACCTTAATGTCTTTTCCATCTGTGGCACTTTGGGTCTCAACTGAAGATATCCCATCCTCCACTTCTATCTCTTCCTCCTCCCTTTGTATGATTATAAATGATTCATTTTTTCAGTTTACTGTAGTTGGAATCATATATGACCTTGTTGCAATTCACTTCACCTAGGTCAATGTAGTTCTAGTCTAGAATGCTCTTCTTATTATGCTCATTTATCTCCTCCAGTGGGAATTCTTTAATAATTTCCACACCAATCTGTTCTACCTCTTCACAACTTTGTAAGCAGTCAAAATAACCTGATTTTATCTGCAAATTCTGATCCTCATTGGTTATGCTGGGATCATCTTCAGCCTTGTTCCTAACTTCACTATCTTCCTCAATATTCTCCTTCTGAGTAATGACTTTGCATTTCAGGACCTCAGTAATAATTTCTCCTTCTTCGTAGTCATTTAGTTTAGAACATTCTCCTTTCAGCAATTCAGCTTGTTTATTTACTTTCTCCCCTTTTTGTATGATAATCCATTCATCCTTCCCTTTATCCTTATTTTGATCTTCTTTAGTGACAAATTCTTGCTGCTTATCTTTAGCTTTGGTCCCCATAGTTTTCTTCCAGTAACATTTCCCACTTTCATGGCCCACATGTTTACATAAGGAACAATAGAGATGCTGATCTCCATAAACAATCTTCTGCCAAAATGCAAAAGTCTCATTTCCAATTCTAATTCTATCCAGTTTCGGGCCATTGACATTCATTTCTACATATATTCTATCCAGATTAGTTCTGGTTTTCTTGGTAGTCTGCTCATCAATCTTTAAAGGAGTTCCTAGAATAGATGCAATTGAATACAAAATCGCCTTGTCATAGAATACCAGCGGCAAATTGGGTAATGGAATCCAAATAAGAACTATAGGTGATTCCTTTTGTGGATCAAAATCATACGTATATTTCAAGATTCTCATGGTTGTGCTAAGAATATACCAAACTGGTTTCGAAAAGATGATGTATGGGGTTTAAATATCTTCATGCTTTTAATATGACTCTTTTAACAAAACAACGACGGAGAATTCTACAAGAGGAAGGATCACTATTACAAAGGATATTCAAAGCTAAATACTTCCCTCATGGACATCTTGAAGATGCAAAATTGGGAGCAAATACATCCTATGTATGTCGAGATATTTAGGAGGCAATGAAGTTGTTATTTGAAGAATTTAGATGGTGAGTTGGTGATGGAAAGGAGATAAACACATGGATTGATTATTGGATGCCGAACCATCATTTAATAAGCTGCCCATATGGTATTAATGTAGATCAGAGAGGCTGGACAGTATCACGACTATTGATGAGCACACTCGACGATGGGATATTGAGAAGGTGTCTAGATTGCTACATCTTAGAGATGCCTATGAGGTGTTCCATATACAATTAGTAGAAGGACAAAATAGATTGGATGTAATGATTTGGGAACCAGAGAAAGGTGGTGATTATACAGTTCGGAGTGGTTACAAATTGTTTTTGAAGACTAATGGTGCTAAGCAGCTAGGTGAGGTGTCCTATGCTAATGATCAACGGATAATGTGGAATACAATTTGTAAAATGCAAATCCCCCATAAGATACGTGTGTTTGCATGGTGAGTTTGCCACAATGGGTTGCCAACACTTCGAAATTTACTAGCCAAGAAAGTGGTAGAAGATGCAAGATGTAAATTCTGTAATAGAGAGGAAGAAGATATAAACCATGCATTAGTATACTGCTCTAGGATTGAACCGGTGCTGTCAGCTAAACTGAGCTTCATAAGAAATAATTTTGAGCAGTGGGACATAGTATATTTATTAAATCTAGTAATAAACGAGAACATTTCTGGTGAGCTAGGTAAACTACTTTTATGTTTGTAGGGATCGTGGTACAGTCGGAACCAATTTTTTTTTGAGCAAAAGATGTTTACTCCACAAATGGCTATTGATCAAGCTCTTATAATTGCTGGTGAATTTAAATGTGCACACAAGCAGAGATAGCAAGGGATCTATCACATAGAAGAGTGGAGTACACCTCTGGAAGGGGTCCAAAAGGTTAATGTTGATGAGGCCTTATTTGAGGATCAATGTAGATATAGGATTGGGATGGTCCTCCGGGATGCAACAAGAGCTAGTAAACTAGAGATGGACAGTATGGATCCAATGGAGGTAGAGTTTTTAGTGATGTTGAGGGGCTTAAAGATTTGCTTACCTTTGTCCATTCCGAATTTACATGTAAAGAGTGATTCTTTGTTGGTGGTCCAAAAAGTGACAAAAGCACAGGATGAATCTTTGTCCCTATGGGGAAATTTGATACATGAGATTCGACTTTTAATGAACGGATTTTTGAATATTGATGCAAGACATGAAAGTGGTCTATCTAATTCAGCTGCACATTGTCTAGCTAGGAATTCATGGCATCTCAATGACTTGGTAGTGTGGTGCAGTGATCCTCCGGATTTTGTTTCACACATTATTAAGCATGATGCACTAATGTAATTATTTTCAAGTTGAATGAAATTTTGCTTTGTTACGAAAAATAAAAAATAAAAAAATAAAAAAATAAAAAGGAAGAAGTAAATGCGTTATTTGGAGAGCATTCTGCCAACCAATACATTTGACAAAGATTTATGACAAATTATCTGTGCTCTTGAATCTTATAAAATGTAACGGTCTTCGTCCTTTATATATTAAAATCTTTCAAAATCTCTATCTCCTTATCCAAACATACACTATTTACCTATTAAAATTCACCAATTACATCCCTTTTTCCAAAAATAAATAAAATCACCAGATACTTCTCATTGGCTTCACCATTCTTCTTTTCTCATCTCCTTCACCAGCAGCATCTTCTTTTCAAGTCTCTACACAAAATACATAATTTTATTCAAGAATCGGGTTTGTGATATTCCAGTGTAGAATTAAGGTTAAAATGGGTATATTCAATTTGGTGATTCATGCTACTTGCCTAAAGTTCAATTTCTCCTCATAAATTCAATTCCTTAAATCTTCTCCAATTTTTACCCCTCGTTACATATATCCTGACCTTTTCGTTCTTTTTTTTCTCAAAAATTCTGCTATTCTTATTCTATGTAATCAGCTCGATAATTCCTCAAATCTTTGCTTCTTCTCACAATTCACAATTCAACAACCATGAGAATGAGTGGGGATTTGCATTCAATAAGGTTGAGGAATAAGGGTTTGTTATAGAGGTCAGTGAAGCAAGCTTTGAGTTTTATTTTTATTTTTGTGAATTGTGGTTGTGATTCTTCACCTACAATTTTTGATGTAAAACATTTCGATCCTTTTGTCTCACCGAATATATTGCAGATGAGCTCACATTTAACATGGAGGACAATTTCAGATGAGCTCACATTTTATTAAAGCGTATTTAAAGATTAAACTCGTTAATCAATTGCTCCATTTTTCTTGAAATTCTCAACATAGACCAAAACATGTCCTTACAAATGCACGAACCACCGATGTCTATCTTTATACAAATTACCTAATAAAACATTTTCACAAAGATTGAACTCGCTAATGAATTGCTCCATATTTCTTGAAATTCTCCTTACTCCAAAGATTCATAAAAAACATTATGCAATACATTTTATTTTTTCGTATAGCTTATAGCCCCTTACTTCATTGGAACCATTTTCATTATATGCAATAGACAGTAGCGATAGCGATGTAGAGTTTTCAGAAACACAACCTAAACTGCTTCTTACATTGCTTTATTATGATAAGTAATTATGACACTCGGTGTACGTCCAGACATCCGTGATTGCCATGTATGAAACAACCAAATAAATGTAATAGTGTCCCCATTAAAAAGCACCACACATTAAAATACAATTAATTGTGCATGGCGGTTCATACCCCAAAAGGTGCAAAGGGCGTATCATAATTACTTGTAGGTTGTGTGAAATGTAATGACATTACCAAATTCTTCGTAAGTTATCCTTACTCCTTGCATCAGCCCAGAATAAGTTCCTAATTCGAGCATTGTCATCTAAACCCATCATATTAAATAAACTTGAATTCTTTGCTTGCGTTCGAACCAAATAAGTAGGATTAATTGTCGAGCATCTCCAATGCGAAGTTTTAAACTTCTTTTCCTATCACTGTAATTTCTAAAATAATTTTCCAAAAAGGGACATTATCATGACCATCGGCTTCCAGTAAAAATAATTGATAGTTCTTTGCCATACCAATCCGAGTTCGATCATTCAATTTATGTTTTCTTTGAGAACCAATACTAATTTCCTTATTGCACGGGTAAAATCTTGATTTTTGTAAACTTAAACCGTGATTATGCTCAAGTGTACTAGAATTAATCTTACACTTCCTATCATTAAATATAGAAGCACTAAGTATAGCTTTGCACCCCCTTTGTCAATGGATTAGGAGGTAATTTTGTTTTGCAAAACTTAAATTTCCGCTTGAGAATATGAGAAGCAAACAAATTTTAAACTCCTTTGTAATCATAAGGATTGCCTTATAATTCCAAAACCTTATTGTTTATAGTACTCAAAAGGTTGTCCGAGGAATCAACATGCATTCCAACTTGAGGCGCATGTATAATCTCTTTAAAATCCAAGTTTTGGTGCACCTCTTCTTCATCAACATATTCTTCATTACTCATATCCAACATTTTGTAATTCTCAAGATGCATCTTGATCACTTTATATATTAAAATACAAGAATCTGAAATACATAACATGCATAACACACATAACGATTGCCTTATAATTCAAGTATGTGTTAAACTGATGAATGGTGACAATAATTTCCATAACTGAGTTTAAGACTAATGTAGAGTACTTAGTATTAGGGTCCGTTTGATAGAAATATGGAAAATGGGTGGAAAGAAAATGTTTTACAGGGAAAAGATTTTCCTAGAAATTGTTTTGCTGGGAATTGTAATTAATTGTGTTTGATTGGTATAATTTTCCATGGAAAATATTGAAAGTTTGGTGTCCGT
>CADEPE010006105.1:0-11359 GCA_902829205.1 Fraxinus paxiana | reverse complement strand
ATTTCGGTCCTCAACTCGTTGGGCCAACTCCATAATTTGGCCCAACCCTTGTGGCCTCATCATCCTCACCTCAGCCCTGATTAAGGGATCTAACCCATTGATGAAATTCACTTCCAACACCGCATCTGGGATATCCGGTAAGGGTGCCGCCAATAACTCGAACCAGCGCCGGTAATTCCTCATTGTTCCGTCTTGCTCCAAGGACAGTAGCTTCTCCAGTGCGTTCCCCTTTTGTGATGGTCAGAATCGCTGTAACAAAAGTATTTTAAGGTCTTCCCACCTCACTAAGGGCTGTCGGCCGTTTTCCCACGGGTACCAAGCAAGTGCTTCACCTTTAAAACAAACAGCAGCCGCCTTAATTTTTTCCCAATTTGAGAGCTGATTGACACTGAAATAGCGCTCTGCCCGGAAAATCCAAGCATCTGGTGCCTCCCCATTAAAGATCGGCATCTCCAGCCTTCGAATCCGGTTGTCTCCCCTAGCCAACTCCTCTTGTTGCGTTCGACTGTCGTGATTTCCACCCACAGCTTGGGGTTTATGCAGAACCTCAGAACTTGGTGTTGCCTCTACAGATTCAGATGAGCCCCCTTTTTCCTTCCTCTCTCTTTCCTGATCGCCCCATTTCGTCATCACCATATCAAATTTCTCCATTAAAATTGCAAGGTCTTTCTGCAATTCAGATTTCATGACTCCCACTTCCCCTTGCAATCCGTCGAATCTCGATTCCAGTTGCTCCACACGTTCCGCGATCGTCATGCTCTGATACCAAATTGATAGGATCTTACCTGTCAAATGCTGAATCTGCTGAACCAACTAGGAATTAGAGCCTTCTCAGAACTTCAAGTACCTGTTGTAATGGATTAGATTAGGTTGCTTCCAGGGAATTGATAATCAGAACAATATATGAATATGTAACAAGGATTGTAAAACACGAATGAACAATGTATTGATAACCCTCAATGAATACAAATTCCAAGGCTATACGAGAGGCCTGGTCTCTCCCCCAGCTACACAGTACTAATGAAAATTGCATGCCTTCTCTAAACCCATTTCCCCCCATTTATTCACGTTTCCCTCCCCCACTTTACTATTTTACCCCTATTCAAATAACTAACTTTAATGAATCGGTAGTCCTTTCTTCTTCCGAGCGTACGTGAACCGGATTGGGGGCCTATCAGCCATTTCCTGCCATAACAGCAATCCTGTTAGTTTCTTAAATGCTGAGTTACATTATGATATGTTTTCTGATTTCTGAAAAAGAAGATTTAAATTTGTTTATCTATGACATGATTCTATCTAAATAGGCTGCTTGTCATCTGTCAAGCAGGCCACTTTTTGCTAGCAGTCTCTTGGGGATTATACGAACTCTTTTAGAACAAACACAGCAAGTCGAAATGCAGACTCTTGGTTGCAGTACCCTTGTTGACTTCATAATTAACCAGGTACATCTTCATTTAACAAGCAGACTAAATTTTTCTGTGAAAAACAATTATATTCGCTATTATGCATGCATAGCTCACATGCACATGAACGAGTTTGACAATACTAACAAAGGGTCTCAGCTCTTGGTATTGACACTACATTAATGGAAAATATTAAACTGATTATTGAAGTTCTTACCAATCAATGCATTTGTTATTACCTACACAACTTCAGTTATTGTGTCAGTGATTTGGAACTGACTGTCTTATATTTTATTTGTTCTCGTAAGCAGACGGACAGTACTTATATGTTCAATTTGGAAGGACTTATTCCCAAGTTGTGTCAACTATCCCGGGAATTTGGAGATGATGAAAGAGCATTATGCTTAAGAGCAGGAGGAATGCATACTTTGGCAGTCTTTGTATGCTTTTTGTCTGTTGCCTTTGTGCTCCACCTTCCCTTTCCCTTTCAATGGTTTTGTGTAATCTCATTGTTTCACGATTAGGATGAACTTTGGGCTATATTTTTTTGGTCACTTAGAATCCTCTAGTAGGAGACTATTTTTGGTCTCGTCACTTTATCCATACCAATATTGCAAATAATGAATGAGGTGGAATTTTGTAAATCAATACTGTATCTAATTTTCCAAATGATATTCTGAAGTAAATTGAATTGGTCCCATGAATATGCACGATTGATTAAAAATTGAAGGTTTTTGTCCCATTTTATACAAACCACCAGGGGGTAGAAAAAAGTGTGTACCAAAATTCACATTTGATCACCAGGCTGGGGTACCTGTGTCGTGTGCACTATTTGCTTCCTTCTTATTGTGGATACTGTTTCTTATGGATGTTAGACATTAGCACTAAAAGTTAATTGTAAGAGAGATCAGTAATTACTTGTAATATCTCTCTGGACTTCTATTTAAGTATTGTTTTAATGTTCAAACAATTCATCTGCTAATCATCATTTCAAGTCAGCTCCATTTCATGCTTTGTTCCTTTAATTTAGTTTTCAAGTCACTTTTTAAATACTTTTATGTAGTTACATTATTTATATTCTCCTTTGGTCATTTTACTTGCAAAATGTACTTATGATTCCGTACTTCCTAATCTCTTATTGCATTTATAACACATCTAGGTGAGGTTTATGGGCGAGCACTCCCACATCTCGATGGACTTTGACCATGTAAGATGCTCTTCTTCTGCTGGTCGTCTCCTTGATTCACAGTTTAAAACGACAAAGATGTTTTGCATCTAGTCTTTGAATTGATAACTTTCCTCACAAATATTGAATGGGCCTTTTGGTGGTAAATTTAAATTTAGTTTCCTGAATTATGATACCAGATTTGTTGTTTGTATTCCTGATTTCAGTATGAAATTATTTAATTGTGCTATAGATTATCTCAGTGACTCTGGAGAACTATGTGGATTTCACAATTGACTCAGAAAATGTCAAACAAGACTGCAATAACTCTCAAGTTCTGGAGCAGAAGGTTCAGGGAGTACTAAAAACGGAGAATGATGACTCGTCTTCACCTGATATAAGCAAGAATATTTCTTCCATATCGAAACTCTTTAGTGCTAAAACAGAGTTGATATCCGTAACGTAAGATCCCGTGTCACCTGGATAAGTTGATTTGTGTATCAGGTATGACTTGTGCAGTTGTTCACTTGACATCTTTCTATTCATTCACTACGGTACAGGGAGACAGCCAAAAGCCCGTCTTATTGGTCCAGGGTTTGCTTGCACAATATTGCTAAACTGGCAAAGGAAGCAACAACTGTTCGACGTGTATTGGAACCCCTTTTTCATTGTTTTGACACTGGGAATTATTGGTTGCCTGAGAAAGGACTTGCCTGTTCTGTGTTGATTTATCTGCAGTCTTTGTTGGAAGAATCAGGTTATGCTTGAGACCTTAATTCTTATTTATACTCTCCTGTAAATACCACCAATTCTCTGTCTAACTCAACTTTTTCAACTCCAGGAGACAAGTCCCATCTGTTACTTTCTATCTTGGTCAAGCATTTGGGTCACAAGAATGTTGTCAAACAACTTGATATGCAAGTAAATATAGTTAACATTGCCACACAACTTGCAAGGAATGCAAATCTGAAGTCCTCAGTTTCAATAATGGGTGCAATAACTGATCTGATCAAACTGTTGAGAAAATGCATACAATGTTCAGCTGAAGCATCAAGTCCTAAAGATGGACTTGATAAATGGAACCCCAATCTTCAATCTGCTTTGGGAAATTGCATTGGGCAACTGTCAGATAAGGTTTGTATGGCTCAAATAGGTTTTATTTATCACAGCATCTTGCCAGTACATGAGATATCGATATATTCTGTGTTCTTTTTGGTACATGTCATATGTTCATATTATGTACGACTCAACATCATGATCCATGTAGTAGGATTATGCATTATTCACAAATGTGCACTTGGCTTGTAGAAAATACAAATACAAGTCACCATATTACATGGTGTTGTGCGGATAGGTCTAGGGCCCAATCCTTAGGCAATCAAGAAGATCCTATTATGTAGGCCAAAATTTGTGCCGTCTATTTTGTCCTTGTATTATCTTGACAAGAACGTGAATTTGTACTAATATCAATATAGAAAATACAACAGCAGGGAATAAGACACCCTCCAAAAAAGCATAAGCCGAAGAAAGCCTTCAATCCTTGTCAATAGTATTATACAGCTGAAACTAAGTTTCAGAGTATAGTTTATTTAGGAGCTTTTTCTTCATAACAATGTCATTTTAGCATAAAAGGGTTCATAGATCACAAGATGTTAATTATTGGGATTTTCATTTTTCATTTTCTTATTTGAAATTACATTCTTGAACAACTTCAACGGGCTTAATGTTACAATTGAAACTCTTAAGCGTTCAATTGTAGTCATTCTGTAGGATGATGGTCGAAAAAATTGGCACGTGGTTATTTGGATAATATATTTGATTCTTATCTAACATTATGTGTAATCTATAGGTTGCTGATGTGGGGCCCATTCTCGATGTAATGGCTGTGGTGCTAGAGAACATTCCAACAGGCATCATTGGAGCTAGAGCAACAGTCTCTGCTGTTTATCGAACCGCACAAATTATTTCTTCTGTTCCTAATGTATCATATCACAAGAAGGTAATGATTTATTTGTTTACCTCTGTCCATAGGTTATTTAAGGATGGAGGCTTATTCTATGGTCAATTCCCTTTTCAGGTATTTCCTGATGCACTCTTTCACCACTTGCTTTTGGCAATGGCGCACCCAGACAATGAAGCAAGAGTTGGGGCTCACCGTATATTCTCCACTGTGCTTATGCCATCTTTTAGCAATCCGTGGTCTGTTAGTAATGGAAATCTTGCCCAAACGCCTAACTGTGGAACCCTCCAGGAATTGAAAAAAGTGAATACTGGAAGTTTCTCAATTGATGATGAAAGCAACTATGAATCGAATGCTGGTATTGAAGAAAGAAGAGAGGAGCAAAGCCAATCATATAGCTTTAAGGGTGCTCCTGCTGATGGGAAAAACGTACGATAGAACTCACGCCTCTTGACTCTCTGGATTTTATTTTATTATGTCTAAGTATCAAATCTAACCTAGCATGCCTTAGGTGAAATCTCATTTTATTTTCCTGTCTACATAATCACTTTGCAGGAAACGACTTCCCTTAGATTGAGTAATCATCAAGTGAGTCTTCTTCTTTCATCTATCTGGGTTCAGGCAACGCTGATAGGAAATACTCCTGAAAATTTTGAGGCAATGGCACATACATTTCATATTGCTTTACTTTTCACTCAATCCAAGGTTAGCTCCTGCTCATGATTTTACTTGATTTGATTGTTTAGCAACACTTCACCGTTCCCATTCTCGACTTTTACAGTTTTATGCATTTTGGTTTGACTATTGACATCATTTTCTTAAATGGTAATACGTCTGGTTATCTGACTGGTTGATTTCAGAGGATAGAAATCATGAATTAGAGGGAAAGAGGTAGAGAGGGAATCAAACTGGTAGAATCCAGAGGCTATAATATTATGACCCTGCAGTTGATGGTAGGGTTGTAGGCGCATTGATCATCAAGAGAAGAGGAAAGGGGCCTAAATAAAGATTCACTTTACAGATTATTCTGATTCTCAGTTCGTTCAAAAATTGGATTTCGAGCCACAGTTTGTGTGGTGGGGGTAGTTTGCCTTGGATTGTCAAGATGGAGTGAAATTTATTGATTTGGACTGCAAAACACTCTTTAATGGTCATTATCACTTTTGATAAATGCTAAGCATAGAGATGGAATCGAACTGGTAGATTCCAGAGGTTTAAAAATTATGACCTTGCAGTTGGTGGTGGGGTGGAAAGTGCATTGATCATCAAGAGTGAAGAGGAAAGTAGCCTAATCATAGATTCACAGTGCAGATTCTTCTTGTTCTCTGCAAATTTTGGATTTCAAGTTACAATTTGTATAGTGGTTGTGTGTCTCTATAGAGTCAAATTCACTACTGTTCCAAGGAATCTTCTTCCGTCTAACTTCCATAATCAAAGACCCATGTACCTGCATCAATGGAATTTATTTGTTTGGACTGCTGAACACTCTTTGTGCTCATTATCACTTTCGATAAATGGAAATTGTGGAGAATTACAAGACAGGAAATTAAATAAAAAATGCGCAGAATGGAAATGGAAAGGAAATATAGGTTATGGGAATTATGAGATACAAAATTAAATGGCAAGGGTTCATTTAAGTTTTAGAATTTTGTACAAAAAGTCAATTTAAAAAATGTAGCTCTATCTGTCTGCTTTTGCCACTGTACTCGCTCCCGTGTTTTGCATCAGTTGCAACACCAGCTGTGACCTCCTGGTGACCACAAATTTTTCGCAGATGGTTGTCTTTGATATTGGGACTGATTAGGAATCTTCATGACAGATCTTTCTCTTCTCCTACGCATCTTGTTGCTTATGGTGAGGTTTTTATTCTTCTCTGTCACCTCGTTGGACGGTGTTGTCTCACCTGTAAAACATAGTTATAAATTAGCGATATTCCACAATTAGAATTCTAGATAGCTAACAAGTTATGATCTGTTTGTACCAAGCCACCGACCAAATCAGAAATCATTAAGGAAAAGGAGTGGGCACCAGCAAATTTTTGGACCTATAGGCCTAATCTTTTGGGCCACAACTTGTAAAGCTGTATTGAGGATAGCTGGCAAGCTGCACTCTGGTTTGGTACCAACCAGATTAGAATTCGATTGGGGGGGGGGGGGCTCAGCAAACTCTTGGAACTCTAGACCTAATCTTTTGGGGCACAGCTTGTAAAGCTGTGTTGATCGTTCTGTTTCTTTTCTTGCCTTCATATTGGGTCAAATTAACATTTCAAAGTATACAAGGAGCTGGAAGGCACACTGAACTTACTTGGACTAGACACAAACCAGTGGGCTGGTCCTGTCTATTCCTCTAGTGATGTTATTGGATCTGAAAGAAGTGGCTAGTCTGTCCTGAAGTGGCCTAGTTCCCTCTTGTAGGTTCTGTGTATATTTAAACTGTCAAGTATGTACATTTTGCAGAAGTTGCATTAACTAGTTTGGGTGTTTTATTTGTTATGGGGAACTTCTTTTCCTCATTTTTGAATAGGTCTATACAAACTTTATGCTACTCATTAGAAGTGCCACAGATCTTTTCTTTCACATAATATTTTTCTTTCTAAATTAGTAATACTTTCACTGTTTTTGTTCCTGCAGTTTATACTTCATATTCTATACCATTGTGTTTGACCTCTGATATCATAAATCATTGTTCTTTCAGAATTCCAGTCACATGGCCCTGTTGCAGTGTTTCCAACTGGCCTTTTCTCTCAGGAGCATCTCTCTGGAAAAAGGTGGGTTGGATTTTTTGTTGGGTACAGTAAAATATTCAATAGAAAGAAATTCATTAAATGATGCATTTGGTGGATAAGATGTTCTCCACTATTCATTTCTTTTCTCAGGAAATGTTCTAATGGATTAATTCTATTCATTAGATTGTGAAATAATAGTAATAAATAAAATAATAAAGTCAATTTGTGAGATCCGATTTCTTTTCTACTCCTTATTTGAGGGTCCAACTTCAGAAAAAAACAATCAAATGCATTTGTATAAATTGGACAATAATGAAAACATATGACTGGAGATATCATGTAGGGATAAAAAATAATATTCCAGCTGATGATCATTACAAGTAGCAGAATTACTATTCTAGTACGAAGATCAAGTCTCACCTTTGGAAAGAAATATCTGTTTTAGTTAGATATGAAATCCGAAGTAAATAAAGAGTTTTTGCTACCTAAATGATGACACAGCAATTGAGAGGTAATGGGCATTCCGGGAAGCCCTCAAAACAGGTGAATTTGCATTGAAATGCCAGCCTGTATGAAGAATCCCCAGTAGCGAGTAGGTATTCTGAATGACAAAGCAGCAATTTGTCTTTTTTTTCCTATCACTTCAACAATTGCTTCTGAACTTCTTTTTTCTTCCCATTTACAAGGTACATTTTGCTGTGATTTCCTCTCATAATTCAAACTTACCAACTTTCATGTGCAGGAGGTCTGCCTCCTTCGCAGAGGAGGTCTCTGTTTACTCTGGCATCATACATGCTCATATTTTCGGCGAGGGTGGGCAATCTTCTGGATCTGATTCCTTTTGTAGAATCATCATTAACGGTAGAAACAGTAGGTCTATGCAACTTCTCAGATAGAGGTTCTTAGCTTAGGATGGATTGCTGATTTTCAGTTGAAATATTTTTTGTATTTTGGAAAATATTTTTTAAGATATTATTTATGGAAATATTTTTGACAGGTTGATCCGTATCTTAAATTGGTTGAGGATTTCAAGCTTCAGACCCTGTCAGTTGGACCTGAAGCAAAAGGCTATGGATCACAGGAAGATGAAGTTGCTGCTCTTCGGTCCCTCTCATACATAGAATTAAATGATCAGCAATTAAAAGAAATTCTGATATCCCACTACATGACAGAATATGGGAAATTGTCAGAGGTAATCATCAAATCAATACTTCATTAGAGTTATGCTTATTCTGTCATTTTCAATGGGGAGATCACTCTAACAGAAATAAAACTATGGAAACCGTTAATTCTCATCGAAATCCCTATTTTTGAAAAATTACGTGATGGTGTATACATGTGCTTTATAGGTTTTTTTAGTTTCCTTTACAAATACCATCGTGAATTGTTTGTGATTAATTTCTCGCTTGGTAAATTTCCACAGGACGAGTTGTCAAATATAAAGGAGCAACTTTTACAGAGATTTTCACCAGATAATGCTTATCCACTGGGACATCCATTATTCATGGACACACCTCGTCCATGTTCTCCACTAGCTCACATGGAGTTCCAGGATCTTGACGAGGTTATAGAGCAAGACCATATTTCCTATATTTATTTAGTCATTGATGCCGACTGACAACTGTTTCTTTATCAGGCGATGGCTATAGTTGCATTGACAGATGATGGTTCATTTCCCGATGGTGGAAGTCAGTCAGGTCGTAAAACGTCAATCTCCATCAATTCGCTTGACATTTTGAGTGTTAACCAACTTGTGGAATCGGTGAGTAAATGATTAGCCATGATGTTTTGGACTTTTTGTTTCTTGAATAAGTGAAACCTCTGTTAAGTCCAAAAATAGGCTTATATTTATAGACTCTTTAATCGATCTCCGCATTGATCTTGATTCCCAAAGTAATTGACTCTTAACGGGCCTCAATCCTTCCTTAGCATGATAAAATAAGGGATAACTTGTGCTAACGTCGCCCCAGTTTAATACAGTTATGGAGAACTCAACTCGTGTACTCTTGCAAATTTACAATGCTAAATTATCCTTTTGTTTTCATTCAAATTATACATTATTTACTCTTTTGTTGGAAATCAATAGTGGACGAGCTTCATAATTCATCAGTATAACAATATTTCTTGATATCAACAGGTTTTGGAAACTGCCAGGCAAGTTGCCAGCTTGCCAGTGTCCTCTAAACCCATTCCTTATGATCAAGTGAAGAATGAATGTGAGGCTCTCGTCACTGGTAAACAGCAGAAAATGTCAGTACTTCAAAGTTTCAAGCTACAACAAGCTGGTAGTGGAATTCCTTTTTCTGGTGAAAATGGAAGGAAGAACTCTGTTCAACCGAACATGGTGAGGATGCCTCTCTCGATGAAATAAGTAGAATGAAAACTAACAACTGCATATTAAATTTTTCGTTTCATTTCATTTTCTTGGCCCATTTTCTGCGTTGAAGTCTAGGCCCATTGTCAGATGCCCAGTAAATAAATGGATAATTATTGTTTATCAAGCCACAAGTTTTGGAGTAGAACTCATTGCCTTTTATTCATGAACACGTTCTGCATTAACATATGGTACTATTGAACTCCATTTAAAACTTAATGTTCCCACAAGAGGGCCCAGATATTGGGGTCGGTATGAAAGCTTGGAAGGTTCGTAATGCCAATTGTGATCTGTTACTCCATGCCAATCTCTATGCCTCTTTTTATATTATCATTATTATCATGAGATCGTAAGTCTGTTTGGAAAGTGTTTATAAACGGTTTAAATTTATAAATAGATGGAGATAAATGGATAGTATTTCTCTCGAAATGCGTGGATAAAATATGACTTGGGTGTTTATAAACATGAGCCAAACATAGGCAAAATCTACCCCTGATCCATAATGCTTGTACTTTTCTTCAAGTAGGTACTGATATTGGTTTTCTTGTAGGCATTAGCTCTTGTGGAAGATGTAAAATTGACCAACATCAATCCAATTCAGAAACAAAATCAATTCAGTTGTTCTCAGGAATGTGTACAACAACAGTCCTTCAGACTACCACCTTCAAGCCCATACGACAAATTTCTAAAAGCAGCTGGATGCTAGAAATGGCTGTTGAGAAAAGATGTAACCAGGAATCATAATGGCGTACGAGAAGTCATGCAGAGAATGCATTCGGCTGGCGTTCTTTGTATCTTTTGGAGCATTATACGATTGATCGAGCAACTGTTAAAGTATACTTGGTATGCACACTCTACTACTCCCAAATGCAGCTTGGTATTTTTTATTCTTTACAACGATTATTTTTTTTTTGGGTGCATTAATAGCGTGTGATATGTAAGAAAATTAGTGGGTTTGTGTATTAGAGCTGGTAAACTTGCTGTTTGGTTTCCAAATTCCAATCTTGGGTTTATTTGTAAAATCTTTAAATGTGCTTCAACAAGCTCTGTGTATTTTAAATTCTGTGAATACAATGAGGAATGTGAATTTGTCTGGTGGATTATTCTGTGTATTTTTCTTGTTTTTTAATTCTCGCAATTAAGCAACGTTGCACACAAAATAGAATTTCCTTGAATCCTTTATATTGTGTTCATCTTATAGAATTTCAAAAAAAATCTACACTGTTAGAATGAAATTAGACACCACAGTGTCTCAGGGGTTAACTCACTATCCAAGGTGTAGTTTGCTGGATTTTAGTTGATTTTTAAGTTCACACATGTACTGAAATTGCTTTGTAAATGAGTTGACGTATGAGAATTTGTAAATAATTGGGACAACTTCATTATATAGTATATTTCTGTTCATTAGAAATTCAATAGTTTTTCCACGGGTAATGGCGCAAAACATCCCTACCTTTGAATGTTTTTGTGGAAAACGTCCATATCTTTAATTTTTTGGCGCAGAACGTCCCTACCTTTCACATTCTTTGCGATGAACGTCTTTTTTACCAATTTTTTTAACATAAAATGACAAATATACCCTCTTATATAAATAAAATAAAGAATAAAGAATAAATTGTAATATGCTCCTAAACTTTTTTAAAAATGCAAATCAGTCCAAAACTTATGAAAATATTAAAAATAACAAAAACACACTCTCTCTTCTCCTCCACCACCTCCACCGTCTGATGAC
>CADEPE010006007.1:0-13199 GCA_902829205.1 Fraxinus paxiana | reverse complement strand
AAGTTTGAAAGAATAGTGGGCTACTGAGTCTAGACTGTGAGTTTTATTTATTAAAAAATAAAGGAAAAAATTGGTTCTCCTTAAAATTTGGGCATGAGACGCGCCTAGGAACGCTTAGGCGAGCATTAAGCAGTCAACAACAACGTTGACCGCTTAATTTCTGCTTAGGCTCAAAGCGAAGCGTTTTCATCACGCTTCGCGCCTAGACGCGCTTTTTAGAACAGAGATAGTAAGTCAATAGCTTCACTTATAAAATTAAATTAAGATTTAACGATCGCTGGAGTGTATAATAATACAATTAAAGAAATAATTCATGAAGATGTTAATAGGCACCCATTTTTTTCTCATTCTCATTCTTTTTCTTTTTCTTCATTTCAATCACACATTACATAAACCAAAAAATTCTCTTTACTTTTTAACCACACATTCTTCCATCAATCACTATTCAAAAACACACTTCTCTACTAAAATGGGTGTCAAACACCCCCATAAGTTTCAAGAACTGCACCTAGATGCTATTTCGATAGGATGGGGGTTACTTTCACTTTATGGAGGACTTGTAGGTCTATTTATGCGATACAAGAGTATATCAGAAAAGCATTAGATTATATACACGAAAATATCCGATGTACTAGAGATGGACTATTAACAAATATCGACATGTTCTAATTACTGACTTGGTCATGAAACATATATTTCACACAAAGCGAGAAATTTGATTTCTTAGAATTTCGCCCTTAGTTTTCATGACAATTCAGTGCTTGTTTGGTTTAAATTATAATCGAAATATGCTATTTGTGATAAAGATGATGGAATATCACCCTACGTGACAACAAACTGCCACTAAATGATATTTTCAATTAAATGCATGGAAATTGAATTCACGTTATCGTACCTAACATCCAAGAGGATGCTACATGTATGAATTGGAATAAGATCAATAAAGTGAGTTTTACATTTACACAATAATTGCTTTTCATCTCACATTACTTATCACATCACATAAGGACGATCTTCATCTTGTACATATATTCATATTTAAACATGATCCATCATTATGACAACAAATAACATTACACTTTATAATCTCTTTAATTGTTATAGTCATGCATTTATTATAATCATTCATTTAATGAGATTTCAAACTACTACATAATTATCCATCACTCTACTTGAAGGGTCTTATTTTTTTAATTATTATTAATTTAATGGTAGAATTGTCCTTTTACGTGACAGTAACAGTATGACGGATGAAAATTGTCAATATGGACGAAATGGGTGAATAAATGAAGAGGTTGGGATGAGAATGATGGTAAAAAAAAGTGGGGACGAAATTGCCTCAAATGAGGAAGGTTGGGGACTGGGATTGAAATTTACCCAAAAACTTATAGGGCATGAAAACCCTCTATGGAGTATCTTTTTCCCTCCAAAAAAGCCATTCCATGCATCGAACCACGTGTTATCATATTATGCCGCCACGTCATCTAGTTGGTGGGCCAATGTGATAACGCGGCCGGAAACCCAAAAACTCAAAACCGTCCCGATTGTGATATGTAGTGGCATTCCCGTAATTCCATTCTTATTCAGGGGTAAGTCAGTAATATAAACCAAACAAGCGTTTCGGTTTGTAACAAACAGCTGTTTTAAGGAAGAAAAACAGAAATACACTCTTCGGTTCGAAAACCTTAAAACAAACTCTTCCGGTTTCTGGAGGAAACTAATAAAATGGAGGCCGTCGAGGTAAATTTTCACCACCTCATTTGATGGATTCCGCCGCCTATAACCACCGTCTATGCGTCGGTGCAGCTGCTTTAATATTTTAACCAACACCCACCAACTACTTAACTGATTCCCTTGGTCATTTTTCACTTTTTTTATAATACTTTCTGAAGGTTCAATTTTGATGGAAAAATGGGGTTTGATTTTGATATTGTTTGAACTTAATTTACATCATATACTTCGATTTCTGTGTGTTTTCGTTAATGTATTATTTTATTTGTGCGTCAGAGGTTGTGTTGAAATTTCTTAACTTCTTCTGGTTTTGGAGGAAATCAATAAATGGAGGCAGGCAGTCAAGGTAAATCTTGCCACTCCATTTGGTGAATTCTGCCACCTATAACCATCGTCTCTACGGCGGAGCGACCAGTTATTTTTCGAACAACCCCCCAACTACCTAACTGATTTCTTAATAGGCTTTTTGTTTACATTTTTCTTTTTTGCTTCTAAAGTTCGATCCTGATAAAAAAAAGGGGTGAGCTTTTTTTTATCTTGTTTTGAGCTTTATTTTGAACTTTCACTTCGATTCTCTGTTTTTCTTGAAATGTATGTTTTTATTTGTCTGTGATTTTGTTGAAATTCCCTCACTTCTTTTTCTTGTTAGAAAGTTTAAATTTTGATTTTCTCTTCAGTCTTCTTTACATCTCCAACTCCCGATTCTTCCCGTTATCTTGATTATTTTTGTATGTGGGCATCTATGGTGTTTTGAAATTCCTCAAAAAATTGAGGTTTTCAGAAGATGATGGTCTATTTTGTTCTCTTTTTATTTTAATTTAGGATTTATAGTATCTTTGGTGATGGCCTGTTTTTAATTATTCATTTTCTGCTTTTAATGGTCAAGTCTTAAAAATGGGGCTGGACTTCAATATTTTTTAAACATTGGTTAAATCTTAACAGTCTTGGTTGTTTCTTGTTGATACATATAAATGCGCACGAGTTTCCGAATGCAACCTTTTTATTGTTTTTTTCTGTTGGAGTGCAGAGATTGACGGCATTGAAGAAGGCATATGCTGATATAATGTTGAACACCACAAAGGAAGCAGCAGCCAGGATTATGGCATCGGAGAGTAAGGCAGCTCGGTATCAGCATGAGCTGAGGGTTGCAAAAGAGGAGGGGCTCCGAATGCTGATGCGCCTCAAACAAATGATGGATTCAAAGGTGAATAAATGAATTTGAAATCAAAATTTCTGTCTCTTTTCCTTGTTTTATTTTTCTGGAATTAGTTGTTTCTATTAGGAACACAAGAAAGAGAGTATAAGAGAAATGTGATTGTACCCCGTTTTGCATTCTTCTATTGTCGTTGCTTGTTTTTGGTTTCTTGGTGTGGGTTCTGTTTTGTGTCTTACTTTCTTTAGCATTCATTTGTTTGGTTTAAGATGAAAAGAATTCTAATGTTTGCTCAGAATTTTGTTCTTTGTTAATAATCATAAATTGGGATAAGTATGTATCTTTTGTTTTGTTGATTCTCTTGACAGGCTGATAGAATGGCCTCGGCCTATGACAACATGATAGGAATGTCAAAAGTTTGTTATCTGTTTACTTTCTTTGTAGCTTGACTGATAATTCTTTAGTGATGGCAACTCAAATGTCCAATTATGGTATTTCTTCTTTAGTGTAACAAGATTTGAAATCATGTTACGTACTTGGCGGGAAATATTTATAGTTCGTTTGACTCCAAAAGTACTTCCATTACACATTTCTTTCTCTCGATCACATTAAACTTCCAAATGGCATGACAATGCTACAAATTTACATGTTCAACATGTCTTTTTTGTATATTGATATGACCGTTATTCATCCAGCGCAACCTTTTGGGGAACTATTTGGTGGAAATAACGGTTAACTAATGTCTAATCATATTAAACTGCCAAATGCCACGACACAATTTCCATGGACCACGTGTTTTTTTGGTATGTTATTTCGACTGTTATTTATCAAGCTCCTCCTTTTGTGGGACTGTGGTGGAAGTAAATTTTAACAAATCATTGCATTTATCCTTATCCATAATGTTCTAGGTGATCATAATTGCTTATCATCTATTAAATATTATGAAATAATAAGCTTATATTGCGGAGCTGTTACTAGATGTAATATACAAATGGAACTGCTATTAGTAATTCCGTAATAAGGTCAATCTCGGCTTTTTTCCCTTTAATTTAGCACTAACAGATGTTTTCTTAAGGAAGTAATTTTAAGACATAACTCTGCTCTTTATCTGGTGCAAAAACCAGACGTTATGGTCTGATAATATGTTATGTATGACATTTTTATATTAGTTACTGTAGATATTTTTAATGTCATTTATCGTGGTAAGTAGCACCATGAACATCTTTGGTCCATTGTCATCATTTACATTTTTCTCGTTGAATAAAGGCGTGAATAATTCATTCAAATAAATTCAGGTTCTTGAATTTGAGAACTTCCATAAACCAAATGCTATTGCAGAATGTCAGTTGTTATAGAAGTATTCACGTCTCTTGCACCACACATATAATTATGGCCCCCATTAACATGGATTGTGAAATTCTCGGCATGAAGCAACAATATCTTGAACTTCTAAAAATGAAGTTGGAGCATGTTTGGTTAGGTTGAAAAGGTTTACTTACAAATAAATAAATAAGTTTTAAAACAATTAATTTTTTTATTGGTCAAAATCCAAAATAAGTAAAATACTTTTATTTTGACAGCAAAGTAGGAGTTACTCCTAGTAAGCAACTTTTTTAACTTAAAAGTAAGAAGAAAGTAACATATCCGAAAATGTTTAGTAATTGAGCTTGCAAACTATGTGGTAGATGTTTGCAAAACTCGTCCATTCTTCTTGATCCTAATTGCTCTTTTAAGTAGGTTCATTTTATTTTTTTTGTTTTCGGTTTTCATAGTATTGCGATTTGCGAATAACAAATGTGGGCTTCAATTTTAATCCTGTACTTTTCCCTTCTACAGATGAAGCTCGTGATTAGCTTATGTACCTATTCTTCATGTTCCTCATAAATCACTAAATTTTGTGAAAACTAAGTAGATTTTCTTTCCTTTTATTTAGTTTGTCACCCCTTGTATGGAGACATGTTTATTGCAAAGTTTGAACTTCGTTCAGTCTCTTTATACACCACACACACATATTGATCTATCTTTTAATATTTCTTTTCAATTAATGTGTTGAAATACGACCAAACTATAGGTAAGGGAAGCAGACGCAGCATCGTTGGATCAGCAGAAGAAGATTGAAGAAGTTGAAGCTCAGCTCCAGGAAGCAGAGGATATTGTCAAAGATCTCAGAGAGGAGTTGAGAGAAGTGCAGGCTGAACTGGAGCGGGTGAAAAACAAAAACATTCTGCTAGTAGATGAACCTAATTATACTTGTCTGAGAGAACTACCAGACAAAAATAGAATTTATTCTTCTCAATCTGTTAAATTCCCTGAACCAAATTTGCAGAATAAGTCCTCTGTAGCTTCTGATGTTAGAATTTCACATCCTTACCAGAGAGACGGGGTGGTTCAGAAGTGCTACAACAAGACAGTTTGTATAAACAATTCATGTAATGGGAGTCCAGATTTGCCATCTATAACACTGAGAAATAAAGAGCCTGGATTGTTCCGAAAGGTTTGTGCACATAGAATTCGTGCATGTGAAAGGAATCTGTTGGATAGGGAATCTTATCGTTCTGGGAAACATGATAAAGTGAAGAATACGAGTGTCAGAGAGCATGAGGGTAAAGATACCTTTATAGAACCAGCTCATCGGACTAAAACTTTAAGTTATCTTGAGACGAATTTATTAGCAGGTGTCAAGCTTAGCAGCTCTAAATCTTTTGTTTCGAAAAGGAAAAGAGCTATTAGGGGAAGGAAATCTATAACGCCCCCACGGGGGGAACAATCTGATACGCTACTGAAACCTATTCAGGTATTTGATGCTAATTCTGGCGAGAATCCTTCCAAGATACCTCCAAGATGGTTCCCTCAAAAACCTCAACCAGGAATTGAACCAGGGTGCGTAGAATCTTCTGAAAAGGAAGCAGTTCTTGTGGAACACTGTGATGCTCAAGAGGGAATGTGCCAGGATCAAGCATTGATTGAGAATTTACTGCTTTTGAGACAGAAAACTGAACCTGCACAGAGTTCAGGGACCCCTTATTGTAAACTGGATGCTGAAAATTTACTAGTGAATGATTTAGAGTCGAAATCATCTGATATTACTAGTGGGTTTCCCGATCAAGCTAGAAGGGAAAGAGTTATTAAATACACATTTCAGAGGAAGCGGAAGAGACAGACTTTAAGTGAATCTGATGTGAATGTGTCTCTTGAAACTGATACTTTGGAAAGACCTGGGAATAAACAAAATGGCGATGATGACCTAGATCTGCAGAAGCCAAGCTTGGAAACAGAATCATTTGAAGATGATCTGCCATTAGCACAAGTTGCTCGTCAGGTTGGAAGTTCTTGTCCTTGTATATGTTGGTTTGTGCATGCATTTGCTATATAATCACTATTGCTTGGATAAACTTGTTGCATGTTGGCATGCGTAAATTCCTTATTCCATTCTTCTTTTGGTTCTTGGTCAGTGAGGCTGCTAGCCTAGCCAGTGTGTTCTGTATCTGTTAAACTTGAAATTTTACTTTGTTGCTTCCAGCACCGACACGCTGTCGGAGCTAGAGCATCGGCGTCCAACATGTGCGAACACACTACAACAACACATGTGAACACACAAAACCAACACGTGCAGACACACAGACAGGTGTGTTGCCGACACGGCACCGACCTTGCACCGACAAGGCAAATCCAACCAATAGAAATGACAAAGATAAAAAGGAAAAACTAACCTGAAATGAAATAGCAATTTGCACAATCGTGATGGGTTCTGGTCCATAACTATGGAAGAGGAGAAGGGGGTGTGCCAGGCAAGAATGAAAACTAAAAACCTAAAGCTGAAATGTGTGAAGAGTGTCCGCTGGCTAGGAAAGAAGGAAAATGCATAAAAAAGGACTCAGAAATGCATGGTTGGGAGGGGAAATACATGGGTGGAGACTAGCCGACTAGGAAATGAAATGTCAAGGGAAGTGTGTCCAGTCGTGCCTGTGTCGCATTTCCGTGCATGTCCATGCTTCTTAGCATAGTTGTCGGTTGCCATTTCCACTCCAAATATGGTCAATGACTGTGTTTCAGTTCATGTTGGCATACCATATCAGAATGCAACACTAAATATAAGGAAAAAAAAAACTAATATCAATTTTGGCTTTGAAATTGCAATCTAGTGCTATATTGTTTCAAACTGAATAAGCTCGTTTCAGAATAAACAAAACAACCTATTGCTTCCATATTAGTTGCTATTGGATCTTGCAAATATTTTTAACTTAGATTTATTTGGATAAATAGGTTTTTTCTTTACATTTTTGACCATTACTATATAGAAGTGACATTTGCTGCCTAGAATATAGATGCTGAAAGCAATTAAAGCCAGCCCATAATGAAAATAGGAAAATCTAAGTGTTAAAAGTCAGGCTCCTAAATCCTAGCATTTCTAGAAATCCAAAAATGGACAATTTAATCCCCCGTAAAAGCCAAATGCACCAGAACCTTATCCTCTATTGTAATGGCGAAAATCCTAATTTGTTAAGAAATATATCAGCTAAATATTTTGAGTAGAAAATTTTACAAAAAATTGCAATTGACCTCACCCCACATCTCTTGAGCAGAAATTTTTGTTGTTTCCTTTAGGAGGAAGCGTGGAAAAGAAAGGTTTGAGTACTGTTTCCACCATATTGTCCATCCCTTTTGGAATAAAAAGCTAATTTCCCTCTCTTCGTTTGGTGTGATGAATGGGAAATAGGATAAAAAGTTCTTTTCGGGCACTTTCAGAATGAAATTCATTACGAATATGCAACATTTACACAATATGAGTGAAATATATTTTGTACATTACTTTCCTTGTCTTCCTCAACTCAACCAAAATTTCTACATCAAGATTACTTTGATCTCTATGTCCCATCCAGTTTTTCTCTCTGACCAAAATCGCTCAAGTAAGAACGCAAAATTGCAAAAGAACATACTATAGTTCTCATGAGTTGAATTTCACTCTATCATTTAAGAAAATAAGGATGAAAGGACTCAAGTTAGTCATACTAATGGAGGTCATAAGTGCAAGCAGAACTAGGCCTTTTAGGGAGATCTCCTCGTGCTTTTAGGAATGTAGATATTCACATCTTGATTCTAATTACAAAATTGAAATGCTAGAGGCAACTTATTTGATTGAGAAACTACAGTAAAAACTGTGAATATGAATTCAGATTTCTTTTTCATGTCATATGCATCAAAACTCTTGTGGAGAGAACATTTAGAAGATAGTGAAAAATCTAGAAAGTGGTTTACATACTCAAAACAGAATGATAGATCACTCTTACGGAGAAACAATAAATTGTCATGATTCATGATGTTATGGACTGGGAAAATGAGTACAGTAACTAACATTTGCTGAGCTAATTAATACATTGTTGATAATTTTGGCTTCATGGAGGATGTGATTCAGTCTCCTGCATGAAATTGCAGTAGCAGTGTCTTCATCAACTCAGTTTATCTGTTGTGTTTATTTTCTTTCAGATATGAGGTGTTGTAATGGGCCCTTCTTTCTTTCTTTATTTATTTATTTATGTTGTGGGCTTGTCACTGAGAGAGGGGAAACACACATTCTTCAATTTTATGTGCAGTAGTATGGCCCTCTAATAAAGGGGAAAAAATAAAGATTGGATGCAATTAAAGCAAATCCACAGTGAAGATTCTGATAGGCTCCAATCCACCTCACTTATTCTAGAAGGAGCCCGAAGCAGAATATTCTGCAAGTGGATGGGGAGGGAAAACTGAATTCTGTTAGAAGAGATCTATAAATAAAGGTAGAAGCTGGCAATAGAGTAGGAAAATATTGAGCGAGTAGAAGAGAGACTTTTAGGAGAGTTTTAGCCCTCTCGAATGGCTATTGTTTCTGTTCCATTTCTGTAATTTCTCAGTTTTCCTCAATCAATAGCAGCAACATATTTTCTGTTCACAAATTGCAGCTGGAACCTCAACAGATTCCAGTTGTTTTCATTGTTCATGTTTCCTTTTATAGTAGTGAATCGTTAATGCTTATGTTAAATGGCATTTGGTGGAGGATATGTTGAATTGGCATTGGTGTGAATGGTTTAACGTACTTATGTGCTTTTCTTCTCATGGACTTAATGTTAAGTGTTTTTATATTGACAGCTTATGTCTCTGTCTGAGAACAAGTGGTGGCTGTAAATTTTTATTTCATCCTCCCATGAAGAATGCTGAACTTGAGGAAAGGTGAACAATAAACTTTTCAGGGATCTGGGCATGAAGGCGAGGGACCATTCATGAAGCAGACAATTGAATTTTAAGAGATAGTTGTAGCTCTATATTTAAAATTTACAGGCATATAGCCCATAAAGCATTACCATTGCTTGTAGTTTTTCAATGTCTTACTTCTTAGTACCTTTAACTGTTGCCAACTTTAGATGTCTTGTGCTGGGGAGGTTCAATTTTTTATTGAAGAGATATTTCCATTTTACAAAGTGGAATGTAAATTGTTGCTATTGTCTTTTTCCTGTATTTCCATTTCTGGTGACTCGTCTCAGGAAATGGAGAGCCTCGATCAATTTGGGTTCCACTTGTGGAACTTATATATATATATATTATTATTTATTATTATTATTTATTTTTATTTTTTTGAAATTATGCAAGTACAGGTACTGCTGGTAAGCAATGCAGGTGGGACATTTTAGTCGAACGATGACCTGATAATATCACAATTTTTCGAGCTAATGTCCTTGGTATCAAAGTGTTGCCCAACTCATGCTAGTGAGGCAACATGTGCACATATGTAACATGGATACCACTAGAAATTTTTCTACAATCTTCGTTCTTGATAACAAGGTAACACTATGGGCTGGATACCTTGCAGAATGCTGAACCAAAAGATTCCAAATTACAAAATTCAAACTTTATTCTAACACAGAAAATTAAATATGTTATGTTACGTCACTAATTATCATTGAATCATCATTTCATTGATCTCCAGGATGGCTAAAACTGCCCCAGCCTTGACCACCAATCAGGAAGAGCATAGTTATTTGGTCCATTCGAAGAGATACTACTCCAGCATTGCATCATGATTTGGTTCACTTCCCATTCTTTTGCTTGGAATCTGATACCAATGCCCTGATGCTGAGCCGGGGTTTTGTATTAACTAGGGCTCTCGGAAGAACAGATACAGATACCACTGCAGAGTTGCCAGGGATCCCGGAAAGTGGCAATACCTCAAGAAGCACAGCAAACTGCAAAGGAATTATGAGTTCAGGACAATGCAAAGTACAAAAGGGATTATTAATTCGCCAAACTCGTCTCTACCTCGGGGCATTTCAGTTCCACAATTGAATCTGGAACAGCATCTTTAACTGCTGCGGCCACAACGGTAAAGCACTTGTTGCGGTCTAACATAGATAATGCACTGGAAATCGAAGAATCTGTTTTTGTAGTTTTCATCATCTTTGTCTCCTCAATCCCTCTTCTGTTATACCCAACTGCAAACTACAATGTCATTAGTTCTATATAGGTCTATTATCTACCACACAAAGTTGGGGCAGCATAGGGAAACTAAATATACGATGCTTTTGCATAATTTAAAACAAAAAAAAAAAAAGAATGAATGAATGATATTGAAAAACTGGTCTCTTCTTAATCAACTAGATGTTTCACTAGATGAATATTTGGCCAGAACTTATAGCGAGATCCTTTAAAATCCCAAGTGGAGTGACAAAAGAAATTAGATGGCGATAGAAGTACAAATTTTACAAAACGACCTAACATTAGTTCATGAATGCTATGAACTTCATAATCTTGACGCGAAGATTTCCATTACAGTTATATTACCAGTTCTTGTGAAGACCAATCACCCATTCTTCCTTTTCTTCACGCACATACCACCGTAAAATTAGTTCATGGATGCTATGAGCTTCATAATCTTGATGCGAAGGTTTTAATTTACAGTTGTATTACCAGTTCTTATGATCACCCATTCTTCCTTTTCGCCATGCACATACCACCCTCCACACACAAACAAGTCACAAGAAATCTTGACGAAGTGTGAAAATAAAGCATACCTTCAAAGGTTGTGCAAGTTCGTTCTTTTTATCTGTTACAAACTGATTGACAAGCTTCAACACGGTACTACGAATTTCATTCTCATCTAAACTACAAGTAGCTTGTATTGGGAAGATACGATGACACCAACTGCAACAGATAATAAATGCTTTATTAAGATAAGAATCAGAGCATAACGTAGTTATAGTTATTATCAAATCATATAAAAAATGTCAAGTATTGCACAAACTTCAAGGAAGACTAGTATTCATTATAGACAAATGAGTTCTTGATATTACAAGATAAACAAATCATGTAAATAAACAGAAGTACGTGTGCATGTATATATGGCTGGTCTCAAGGGCTTTAATTTGAAGAAACAAGAGATGCATATTACAACTAATGTACTATAAACACTTACATAACCCATTAACTAAGTCTATTAACAAGCATAACTAGCAAAATAAATGAAGACAAAAGGCAAAAACCATAGAAAAGTCCTCGATGCATTAAAGTGTAGTGTCTTGCCCAACAGAGTAATGGCATGGCCAATAACACAGCAGGTGTTCTTTTCTTCTTTTTTTTCGAATATGCATGTGCTCCATCGGGATAATAAGTTCCCAACAGAGTAACCAAAAATATTTTATCCTGATTGAGCATCATTCTTTTTGTTTCTCATCGTCAAAAATCAATCACTATCCCCCATCACCCACCCTCCCACCCCAACCCCCCCAAAAAAAAGATGTAAGCTCTTCGTTTTCTTCTTTTATATCTTTCATAAACCCAAATTTAGGAGAAAGAAATCATTAAATCAGCACTATCAGAACTTTTGGATCATGACACAACTATTTATTTTCTGTTGGCAAGTTCTTGAAACCCAATTATGCAGTTTACATATGACATGAAAGGAAAATAAAAACATTAATAATGGGCAAATCTTAGTGTACAGCTCGAAATAAATAACCTAGTACTTTGTCCCTTTTAGGTAACAAATAGTAAATGTTTATTATTAGCAAGGATATTTTTGCTGCTAGTGTTAGATTTTACTTGGGCATATTGAGCTTTAATTTGCAGCATTTATTATGTTATCTGGGCATACCCTATAAGAAATTGACTTGAAAAATAAAACTCACAGGCCTATATTCTTTTGGACAACAATGTAATTTTTGTCTACAAGTTTTACAATTTCAATTTTGTCTTCAAGCTTTATAATCCATCCATTTGATTTATGACAAACATCATTAGCTTGGGCACTATTGAGTCAGACCACCATGATTAAGTTTTAGGTTTCTAGTGCATTTATTGTCATGAAGAAATATACTACAGAAAATTGTAGCAATCGACAAAATGTAAACAAAGGAAATGACAAGGAAAAAAAAAGAAAAAGAAATGACTCGCAATAGATGTAAGTACGCCAAGATAAACAGCTATAATGTATCAGAGACATGTTCAAATAAAAGAATACTGCAAAGGTTAGGAAAAGAACAAACAACAAATGCAAAGAAAGAATTAAGCAACTTACAGTGGTGACTTTGAACTTCCAGATTCTAGAGACTGAATGATGTTTGCAACGATATCCACAACAGGAGGAGATATATTTCTACGAAATGTAAAGAGAAGTAAACCACTGCGTGTCAACTTGACCAGAGAAAGATCCTCAACTTTACCTACAGATATATCTGAGTCTACAGGGGAAGCAGAACTTTCTTGAAGCTTACCTGCCATTGACATATTCAAATGGCTTATTTCAAGAAAACAATAAAGAATATGTTCCAATTACTGAAAGTATTTGGACGAGGACAGTAAATTCTAAATATACTGCCTACAGAACCATTACCAGAATCTCCACACCTATCAGCATCATGTGTACTCTCCAAACTACTCAAGCTTTCCCCTTTTATGGCTCCCCTAAATGTTTTTCTTCTCTTAGCAGCAGCATCTACATCTAACTTTTTCATACTCTCGGAGTAGCTATCATGGGATCCAAGATACTGCACGTTTACTTGCACCAATATTATATGCGATCATTTAACATGAAACATGAATTCAGTCTGCAGCATGAGATGACTGTTTGAACGAAATGGAAAACTGAAATGAAGCTTGTTGTGAATCAATAACACTTTGATTTAGGGCCTGTTTAGTTTGGATTTTCCAATTCTACAGTAAATCAATTCTCATTTTTCAACCACACATTCTTCAATAAAATAATATTTTACATCACATCAATACTTTTTTCTTCTTTTTCAACCACACATTTCCCATCATATCACTATTCAAAATCAATTCTTCCTCCAAA
>CADEPE010005992.1:0-11040 GCA_902829205.1 Fraxinus paxiana | reverse complement strand
GGAGAAAACCAAGGCATTACTTTATGGTTGGCTAGGGTGAGTATTCTATGCCCCCTATTTTGACATTTTGTTTTTATTGTTTCAAGAAACGCTAATAATTTATCCACCTCTTTTATTTCAATATTTTTTTTATGTATCAATTGCCAATCAATTAAAGTATGATTTGATTAATTTAAAAAGTAAAAATTTGAAATATGTAACGAAGAGTGAATTTAACTCTATAAAATAAAGAGTATCTTGTAATTAAAAAGTTTCTTGAAAATTCTCCGAGTTACACTTCCCAAGTTCATTGTTCTTCAACAAAACATGACCATTTTTCCTTTCCTTTCTTGAAAAAGAGACTAGATCATTGTTGTGACTTAGCTCCCTACTCCAGTGAAGGAATTTATGAGAAACGTTTGATGCACTAAATTGGACATTATTAAATAAGGGAAACTGTTATATCCATAATTACGTGGTGCTCAAACGGATGGGGTCCCATATATGTCAACAGGCATAAACTATTCAGTTAACTGGACCTATTTAATTAAATAATAGTATCTTGTGATTGGATCAGCACGTTTAATCAATCAACATCATATTCGTTTGGAGTTCGACCCATTATGCTCACTTGACCCATTTATTTCTTTATATATAAATATGTGAGTTCATTTCATGTGAGGTATGTTTTCTAACCCTATCAAAATTCCTTCTTCCTCGCTTGCACTTATTTCTTTTTCGTCCAACTGTTGACTTGACCGTTAGAGTGTAAACGGTCGTCGTACCATTTTCTTGACTGGTAGCACTTGCATCCTAACGGTGTTTTTCAATGTGAAGGTGATGCCTACATAGAGGAAAGGTGGAAGGAATTTTGTTGGCCTACTGGCATATGCATTATATTATTGTTGCAAAGTGCGTATGTTACGTTATCAATATGTTACTTGCTACACTATAGTGCTACTATTACACTAAGTTGTGTAAGTATATGATCTGCTATGATATATGATAGGCTCTCTATATATTATATCTTGGATAAATGTGATATGTCATTATTCACTTTATCGTCATGAGTAATTTGATGGACAAATGGATCCTAATTTATTTTATATATGTGCGAAGGAGATACTATATTGTATTACAGGTTGCTTTAGTCCATACTACAGATGAGATGCTGTAGAAATTTTGATAAATTATTTGCAGCACCTATCTTTCGAGGCAATTCGTAAGTCTTCGCTTATTTAGGCTCACACACATATTTTATGAGGCGTTCGTAAGTCGACACTTATTGGAACGAGTTTATATTATCGAGTCAATTCGTTAATCCTTACCTATTTGGGATCAATACATATTTTCGAGACAGTTCGTAAGTCTTTGCTTATTGGAGCAACTCATATTTCTGAGGTAATTTAAAAGACGTCACCTACTTGACAGCTTATATTTCGAAATCTGACCCGCACATGAATGCACGACTCAGATTTGGGGAGACTATTGTTATATCCATAAATTATATGGTATGCTCAGACGGATGGGGTCCCATATATTTCAACGGGTATCGACTATTCAATTGATTTGGCCTGTTTAATTAAATAATAGCATCTTGGGATTGGATTAACCTATTTAATCCAGCAACATTATATTTGACTTTGAGTTCGGCCCATCATGCGCACTTGACCCATTTATTTCTTTATATGTATGTGAGTTCATTTCATATAATATATGATTTCTAACTCTATCCAAATTCTCTATCCATCTTCCTCTGTTGCACTCTTTTTTTTCTCGTTCGACCGTTGATTTGATCGTCGGAGTGCAAATTGTTGCCGAATTTTTTTCTCGACCGATGGCCTTAGCCTCCTAAAAGGGTATTCCAATGTGCAGGTGATATCTACGTGAAGGGAAAGTGGAAGAGATTCTGTTAGCGCATTTTTTTGTGGTTAAAAAAACTTATCAATTTTAGAGTAGTGATACACGTATATCACCTGTTACCAAATGTTTCACAGTGTGATGATGTGGCCAGAAATTGTCAATTTCTCTTATACCAAAAAAAAAACAAAAACAAAAAAAAAAAAACAGGAAAACAAAAGTAAAGGCAACGTCTTTATCCATGGAACCCGCCATTCCATTTCAACCCATTTGAAAATAAGCTGAGAGCGAAAATGTCCGATTGTGAGAACCCATTTCATGATGCCGACAATGTCAACTCCATTGTCGTCGACCCGATGGTGGACGAAGCTTTCCTACCCCCGTCAGTTGCGTTTGCCCCTATTCGCGACGGAGGTGCAGATGAAGCAGCATACTCCGACAATGGCGACATCGATGCCGGTGCCACCATGGGTAACGACATCTCAACCTTCGTTTCATTTGAGGAAAAACGATGTTGTACCAAAAAAAAATCTTTAAATCACCGAAATAAATGCCTCATTTACACCAACAATGCTTTTATACTCATCAAAAACTCATAATGGGGAGTAATGACAGAGGAAATAGATGGAAGAAAACGTTAAACAAAACATTAAATTATTTTTTGTGAGATTCTTTCACCCATGCACAAACCTGAAATTTTGATAGTACTAAATTGGGCCATTTTCATCTTCACATTTTGCTCAAATTTTCCAAACTGCTCTTCAGACTTCATTTTCATATCATGTCTCTGTTGGTGTAAAGTTTTTTATTTTTCTCCTTTTCACATCCACTTTGTTGCTTAAGGTGGGGCTTTTTTTTTCTTTAAGCCGTAAGGTTAAAATGAAATGGTTAGAAGAAACATTTTCCTTTCAGAAATGAAGAAATAGTTAGCTATTGTGCCTTATTGTTGTTTTCTTTAAACCATAAAAAGTTGCCGTGATTAAGTTGCTGGAAGAAACATGTGGTAAATGGTTAGAAGAAACATTGGTTTTTTGCCAACTATTCTAATTGGTTGGTAATTTCTTTGTGAATGCAGGATATTTGGAAGTTCTATCATCCGAACATGACAATCTGAATGATAAGATCTCATGGGAAGGAACGGACATTATTGTGCCTAGTGTTGGAATGAAGTTTAAGGATGAGAGAGAGGTGTTTGAGTTTTACAAAAACTACGCTTACCAAGTTGGTTTTCCTGTGAGGAAAAGAAATTCAAAGAAAGGTGATGACGAGATTGTACGTTATGTAACTTTTACGTGCAGTCGGGAAGGCCGTTGAAGCAGTGGAACAAATGCAGTTTTGAAGCCTCAACCAACCATCCAAACTGGTTGCAAAGCAAAATTGACCGCATGTTTTGAACTTAATGGAATTTGGCATATTAATACTGTTCATTTGGAGCACAATCATAGAACAAGCCCATCGAAATCACGGCTATATCGATGTAATCGCCAAATCAGTGCACGAGTGAAAAGACAACTTGAAATAAATGACATCGTCGGTATACCATTGCACAAGAGTTTTAACTCGACCGTAGTTGAAGCCGGTGGTTACTAGAATATTTCATGTGTTGAGAAGGATTGTAGAAATTTCATCGACAGAGTACGTCGTTTAAGACTTTGTGAAGGAGACGCTATTGCAATACAAGCTTATTTTTCGAGGATGCAAGCAAGTAGTCCTGGCTTCTATTTTAGTATAGACTTGGATGAGAATGCCCGTCTGAGGAACGTTTTCTGGGCAGATAACAAGTGCAGACAAGCATGTAAGGAATTTGGTGATGTAATAACTTTTGACACCACGTACTTGACTAACAATTTGTAATTGACATAACCAATTTCATCTTGTATTATGTTCAATTAAACATCTTCACTCATCACAGCCATCAACAAGTCGGCACACAAGACAGCGTGTGCGGTTATGATTTACGCTTGTAGAATAGTGTTCTACGTTCCAACATTTTTTGGATGATTATTTTGTTGGCCAACACATTTTATAGATTTTTGTGGATAGCTTATTATAAGTTGGCAATTTCATTTATCTGGAATGAGCAGCCGCTAGATTTTTGTGGATAGCTTATTACGTTGGCAGTTTCATTTATCTGTAACAAACTTGTTTGTTTGGTTGTTGAACATAGAACATGAATTGCAGTTTTTTGTCTATGCTTTGCAATATATTTGAAACGAATCCAAGCTGATTTTCATTTGTGCTATATATCCTTGTGTCCTTTCACTCCTTAATGGTAAAGATAAGGTCCATTCAGATGGGAATTCCTCCAATTCATGTATTGCACTCAAAAACTACAAATTGCAAAATGAGTCCAGTTTTATCACCTATCAAAGCCTAATCTGAGCAATAGCAATTAAAGTGAGTAAAACATGAACTTCCTGTAATACTCAAGGAAATTTACAAAGACCATAACCACCGATGTTCATAGAACATTGCATTTTGCCATTAATATTCAAGCATTACATTGTCCATTGTCATTAACATACAATCACCAAAGATAAAATATTCAATCAACATCCCATTACATTGATGTTCATAGAACATCTTTCGAACCTCGTTTTCCCTTGCGCATTTTTATGATGTTGAGGGAAATTTCAATATCCTTTTTTTATCGGCAATATTGTTGGCACACGTTTCCAACATACGCGACAAATCATCAATGGATGACATATCCCCTTATTCCTTCCTGCCATCGTAGAATTCTATTAGAAAAACGAAAAATAACCACGTCACAATAATCTCCAATCAGCAATTCAATGTAAATGCAACATCTACACAAATTTTTTATAACTTTTAAGAGCTCAACTAAAATTTGAAATTCAACAGACAGATATTCAAAATAACCAGTTTATTATTTCATCATTTATAGTTTCACAAGACAGACGGCTACATTCCAACCAATATATTCAAAATAACCAGTTTATTACTTCATCATTTATAGTTTCACAAGAATTACAGAAAGCTACATTTCAACCAATATATTAAACATGGAAGGACAAACAACAGAATGAGTTCTTCTAACTAAAACCAAACTAAACTACACCACAAGGCTCTTACCCAACGGGTTTTTTGAAAATTTACCCATCCATATGACGTCCTAATACCACATAAATAAAGCATTCCATAAGTACAACAAACTATTAGTTGAAACCTTAAATGTTCAAAATGGAAAATACCACTGATTTTTGAAATAGCAAGTAACGCCCAAATGTTTCATCTACACATAATAAGCAAGAAAATATACTGACCGGTGCTGGGTATAGGTGATTTCACCGTTGGCGACGAGGAAGACGACGAAATTAACAGCGAGGTGTCCTTCACGCACGAAACGGAACGGGAAATGAAAAAGGGGCAAGCTACTAAACTGAGAAAATGAAATGGAGAACGTAGATGTGCCGGCGAGAGCTCAACAAGTTGGTGCAGACAACAGTGAGGGGAGTGTGAGATGAAAGTGGGTTTGAATTTGGGGAAAATCGGGAGAGGGGATTGTGAGTTGGAGTGGGTAGGGTTTGAAAGTGGGTAGGGGTTGAAAGTTCAGGCTATAATTTCATGATAATTTGGATTTGATTTTTGACTTCAATTCATGCCACATCACC
This sequence comes from Fraxinus paxiana, assembly GCA_902829205.1. Classification (NCBI taxonomy): domain Eukaryota; kingdom Viridiplantae; phylum Streptophyta; class Magnoliopsida; order Lamiales; family Oleaceae; genus Fraxinus; species Fraxinus paxiana. Next base: position 5,566 of record CADEPE010005992.1, on the reverse strand, counting down.
ATTATGTAACCCATTCGGTCAATTATTGTGTACAAATAGATTTTCTCTTAAAGAAATTCCAAAAAAAAAAAAAAGGTTGGATAGTTTTTTCCTAGAAGTCTTTCTTTTGTTGCTATGTGACATATAAGCAAAAACAGCCAAATTTTTAAGCTTTACAAGTTGCAACCTCATTTAAAGGAGGAATCTTGCCACGTATACATCAAAATTTACATAATGTCATATGACATTCTATCATATATCAATTTAAAGTAGAACGAGATGAAGGAGCAAGCAGAGGTGGTTTAGTGCACCTGACAAATAAAAATAAAAACTTAGAAAGTGTAGGACTAATTAGAAATGCAGATACACGTTATCTCCAAAGTGTCATTTCAAACCACTCTTGACTTGAGACGACCATTTTATTAAAGTCCTATTTGATCCACATTCTTCTCAAAATTCATTATTTCAAAATTCATTTTCAACAACACATTTTTCAATAAAATAATATTACACTCAAATCCAAAATCTTTCTTATTTTTTAACCACATATTTTTCATTACATTACATCATAAAATACATTATTTTTAAAAAAAATGTACATCAAACCCCTCTCTTAGGCATATAATGTAGAGTGAATTGCCTATTTAGTCACTAAACTTTCAGCCATGCACGCAAGGGGTCACTGAACTTTCAAAATAACACAACTAGTCATTGAACTTTACAATTCGTAATCCCAGAAGTCACTGAGCAAACGACCGTTGATAAATTGGACGGAATTTCCACGTGACAGCTGACGTGGCGAGACAACTCAATGAATTTATCCACCTCCTCAAAATTGCTACACGTAGAAATTATAGTGTGTCAAACACGTTTTTTAGTAAACAAATTTCACCTTAATTTTTATAATGTCTTGCATAATTATCCTACTAAAATTGAATTTTTATAATGTACTCGACCTACTTACAAATTCACAAGTCAAAACTTTTTGTTAACAAATTATACTCAGAAACAAAATAAATATTAAAAAAAATCAATGGGTCACATTTTGACCCCTCTAATTGCCACAAAATGATCCATGGGTCATTTGCTGGTTTTAGCCTCAACAGAGAATCATAAAAAGCAAGCCAATACCATTTGAATCAAATTCACCACAACTGCAAGTAATACACACCTCCAATATTTTAAAATCCACGGGGAAATCGTGAGACGTTAAACTGTCACGAGTTGCATTAAGTTTCAGGAACTGAAGGCAAACTACAATATTCTCAAAACATTGTTACTACTAATAGAAACAAAGTTACAAACTTTAACTTCTGTACATAAATATGCAATCTACTAGAGTCTTGGGGGGAAGAAATAATGTCACTCAAATCTCATCCACCAGAAAAAGAGCCAATGTTCTCATCTTAGTAAATTTTGAAGACACAAATGAAATTGAATGGTCCATAGCAAAAGCATCAGGGAAGATACAAGGAGAAAATTTGCGAGGAAACCTGCCAATAATCTAAATGGTACGATGTGGTAAGCTTCACCGAAAAAAAATAAAATAGGTTGGGTATGTGCTGCTGCAGACCATCATCATGTCTCTGTATCTTCGGGACTTCTACCCAAGTCGCCTGGATTAGACAGCACAGTCTCGGAACCTTGAGGGAATATTTCAGATTGTAAAGATGGAAACATTTTATTCACATGCAACCACGTCTGTTCCCAAATGCTATCTCCACCTAGAGTACTGGTAGGTACAAGCACTCCATTTGTCTTCATTACAAGCAAGGTGTTCTTTAGAAGCTCGGGAACTAATTCTTGCAGCTTCTCGCTTCTTTTAACCTTAAGCTTCATATATTTTTCCATTCGACCAATGACATTCCGCCAAAGTTTGCAGAAGCTTGACAACGGTGATAGCTCATGCAGTAAATGTAAGAACACTTTTACAAGGAGTTTCAAGGCAAGGACAAGTGTCCCTTCTATGTTTCGATACTCCTTTTGAGTTTGAGAATTTCCCTGTGCAATTTCAGCCAAATCATCAAGCATTGTGAATATGACCATTTCAAAACATTGTGACCACAAGCCAAGTGGAACGTGAATCTCATCGACTCCTGTTAAGCACATCTGCAATGATACTAGAGCATGGTTCCGTACTTCTTCTCTCTGGTCCAAGCAAACTTTCCGCAACCCCTGAACAAGCCTCAGCCACATCTCTCCAATATCTTGAGACAATTTTACAGCCTCGACCTCGGCCATAGCGTCCCTAGCATCTCGAGCCCACTGTCCTAAGCAAGCAACAGAACCTGCCATTAGATCCACAGCACGGAGTGATCGATCAGTCTGTCCAAGACGAGACTCTGCAAATTGCCTTGCTGCATCTATGCAACTAATAAAATTAGCTGGTGACAAGTGGGCTCCATCAGTCATGATAAATGATAAGGCATCAAATCCTGGTTCAGAAGCATCCGGGTGTCTAGCAGTAATAGAAAGTAAAGAAGCAATAGTTCGCCATCCCATTTGGGAACGAATGTGAGTCGCATTTGCTTTCACGAGACGACTGACCTCCTGAGTGATCTGCTCACAATATTGGTCAGCAACTCGAGCATCAAGCTTAAGAACCAATTGCAGTGATCTCAAAAGTTCATCAGCCAAGTTCTCTTTATAGGGAAGCAGCCGCTGACAAATACGAAGAAGTCCAAAAACAGCCTTCTCAACTAGCGCACAAGCCACTACAGTTGATTGAACAATATTTGAAATGTGCTCATAAACGCCCTGCCAGAGAAGTCCAATCCTATCTCGGTTATTCAGGGTAATAGCAATTAGCAATTCCAAGCAGAAAACAGCTGTGTCTTCATCCTCGGGAGAGCTATTACCCTTTTGAGGTCGCCCAGCAGCCCATATGAGTGCCTGAGCAAGCTGTAATAAAGAATCAGCTAGCAGGAACTTACTTTCTGTGAAGATACTGTCAATATGACACTTTTGAATTGTCTGAAGTGTGCGTTGATGAGCAGCAAGTTGTTGTTCTGTAGGTTGAGACCTTGGCTCTTCTGTTTCTAGAGATAGGAGCTGACTGAATCGGCCCATCAGGCCAGACGATCGCCTAGGAGTACCAATGGATTGCATATGAGCAGAAGATAATGAATTCGTAAGAAGCTTCCCTTGTCCAGGTTCAGATGACACCTCTGAGTCATCTGCTGCATCACTGGCCACACGAGCAGGAAGTAGGCCAAGCTTGTGTAATCTTAAGATGCAATCCAAAATATTTCTCCAGCCCGTTCGGATAAAATCCCCATACCTGTTTGCAATAGTGAACACAGTGACAGTAGCCATCCTGGCTTTTGCATCATCGCCAAAGGCTAGAACAGGTTCCTCAACAGATGAGGGATTCAAGAGTGTAGTGAACTTACAGAGAGACACTACCAGATCATCCAAAACATCTTCAAGATGATGACATGCTGAAATCTTTGCAACCGCCAAGAATCCATCAATACATGTTTGGTAAACATCCTCATGTTCTGCATAATCAAATACCACTGAGATAGCAGCAATTGTTGGACCCGACATTATGGCGAACATGTCATGGTCAAGGTAGGCTCTGGAATCAGCAACAATGTACGGGGAAGTTTTCTTTGATTTGTGCATCAAATCAATCCATCGGCTAGGAGTCATTTCAGCAAAACCAGCACCTTGTTCAGGCATTGTGCGGATCTCATTCTTGCAGATTGAGTAATATAGCTCTGACAAGAACTCACGAGGGAGATCATTACCTCCATTTATGTCCCTATTATTGCGGATGAAATCCTCTTCGGTCATCTTTTTCTTCACCTGTGCATTGTGCTGGTCAGTGTTAAGCATTATCAGCGAATAGGACAACACAAATGCAACATCTTTATTAGCTAAAATCTGCGGTGATTGCTCATAATATCTCTCTGCGAAAGCCTCGAGCACTCTTTGTATCTTTTGAGATTCTCCAGGCAGTCGAAAAGTCTCCAAAAAGAGCCTCAATGCAGTATCCAGGTTCATATCCTGGAAATCAAATGTTCCAGCAAATTCATGTAGCACCTGGACGCAAAATTCATCATGATTTCCAAGAAAATCTCCGACAAGATTTTTATCTAATCCAGCAGTATACCTGAAAAAGCAAGCCACACTTTGTGGATCAAGCTTCTCAGGTAACAGGTGTGTTCCTTGAAGAAATTCAAGCCCCTTTTTAGGGTCTCGATTAAAGTGATCAGCACCAATCATCAACCTTCTTTTTATATACTTCCTTTTGCGAACAAAAGGAACCCAATGATCAGGATCACCATAGTTCTCACATTTTACCATCCAAAATGGAGTATACTCCTCAAGATTTACTGGAGGTAGTTCTGAATTAATTGATCCATTGCCTATCCTCTCAGCCATTCCTTGAATAACAGCTATCAGACCATCCAAAGCAAGAATGTGCATAGAAGACAAAGGGCAGTTATCTGGAAATGCACTCTTAGACAATAAATTGGAAAGATCTTCAAACACGTTACTGCAGGTTATATCACAATCTAAATTCGCAAACATCTCTGCCATGAAGGTTTTCTGTCTACAGAAATCAACAAGAGCTTCCATTGTTACCTCCTGCTGCGGGTATGAAGCCCCATAGCAACTTTGTGCAAGCCTCAATATCACACAGGAAAAGAAAGCTTCAAGCTGAAGCTTCAGTTCGGTTCTCAAATGCTGATATAGGTTGAGAACAATGCTACAGACCATTGAAAGGATCAGCGGACTCATTGAAAGGCCAAATTGCATCAAATTACGGAATAGTTCATCTTGTACCAAACTCAGCAGTCTAGGGTGATTGCGAATAGCAGTGCCACCCAATTGAATAGCTGAATTGATCAAACCTAAGGCAAAAAGTGGCGCATCTTCATCAAATGAGATAGTATTAGCTCTGGGGCCCATTCCTACATGTTCAACAACATTCAACGATGAACAGAGGAAGTGAAATATCTCAACCATGCAGGGGATGCCATATGGTTCTGTAAATAAATGGAAATCATGAGGAACAGCATCCTTCCCATTATCAGTCCTAACTGTTTCATCCATCATTCCACTAACTAGACTGCTGGAAGAAGTAGAGTTAAAGACCCCAGAAGATGGTAGCCCATCATATTCAGAAGTTCTATTTCCATTCTCTGATTTGCTACTGAAACTGTAATCATTATCAAATCTGGCAACCTTCACTAGACAGAAAGGCACAAAATTACTAGCCAGAAATAAGAGAAGTAGAATGCATATCAAATTTGCAAGCTGAGATCATACATATAGATAATAATGTTCCAAGATGTGTATAGAAATCATTACTTGCTGTCTATTGTATGCACAAGAATGAAGATGCATATTCTGAAGTTCTACATATTAGAGCATCTTTTTCTTCCAAAGCTAATTATACTTTTTTCCCATGCTAAAGAACTCAATTATATCTCAATTAGAGAGGCTAAGAGCCCGTTTGGTAGAGATTAAAATCGGATTAAAATTAAAAAACTAACCGTTATTATTGACTTTATTAGACGGGTGGGATCCAATAACGGTCATATATTCAATTTTAATTGGATTTTAATCGTTACCA
>CADEPE010005959.1:0-13579 GCA_902829205.1 Fraxinus paxiana | reverse complement strand
AAAGTCATACGGCATGCATTTTAGCATGGGAAAAGGCATGCCGTAAAAAGTGGTGTACATTTTACGGCTTGCAGCCGCATGCCTCCCTTTTACGGCATGGCTTTATATGGCATGCGGCCGCATGCCGTAAAAAGTACATTTTGTTGTAGTGAATGTTCATGAGGACCCTTGACTCCCTAGGCCAACATCATTCCAACCGAGCTCAATCCTATGGGAGCTATTCTCATCTACTGGAGCATGAGATTCTGATCAGATACCATCAATTCCATTGGGCACACATCTAGAATTTATTGATTATTATAAGATATCAAGAAAGTATCAAATCCATCAATATAATGATAAGTAATTTTCATAAATAATTAACAAATTATTATTGGAGAATACAACGCTGACATAATTAAAAGTGTTCAATCAAAGTAGCAACTCTTTTAGTGAGATGATCATGTTTTCTATCATACTACATGTTAAAATTGGCTTGTGACCCGAGTTCTTGTTGAGTATTTGATTGAAAATGCTGTTAGAGGAGTATTGAGAGTTGGTAGTGGATTTGAAGATGTCTTCAAAGAGTCTAACGTGAATTTGGCTCATATTTCATCCCAAATTCTCTATTATTGATTTTACCTATTGCATTGGAATTTCATCTTATATTAAACTCTTCATATATTAATTATCCTAGTATTTAGGAATTCTTTGATTATAAATATGTGATGTACAACATATATTAAATTTGACCAATTGTGCAATTAGTTTTTGGTCCAAAGAGATCTTTATAACTCCTTACTATTGATTACAGTGAATTCTCCGCTTCTACCCGTGGTTTTTCTGGATTTGAGTTTTCACATAAATCTTGTTTTCTTTGTGATCCATTATTTTCATATTGCTCATATTATTATCGTCTTCAATTTTTTGGTCGGATTCATAACAAGTGGTATCAAAGTTAAGGTTTTTTTGGCAATTTCTTGGAAGGTCCAAATTGGATATTAAAGCAGGTTTGAACAAAGTCAATTGTTTTAGGGATGAACTATGAAATTTGAGATTCCGCTTTTGGAACGCAAACGAGATTTCTTGTTATCGTAGATTTTTGTTTTGATGCTGAAAGAAAAGCAATGTAAGGGTCCGTTATATATCTTGGAAGGTTCGACGATCACTTTGGATGCAACTGTAGAGTATGATTTGATAAGTGGTAACTCGGGTAGAGTTGGTTGTGATCAGATTACTCGTGGTGATGCAAGCAATGATATTGAATAACTTCCCAGTAGTTTAGGTGGATCTAGTTGTGATCTTATTGATCATGTTGCTCTTGGTTTTTTGAACATGTATGACAATTCAGGTGGAGTTGGAACTGCTTATGGTGATTCGAATAGGTTTGGTGACTCGGTTGAGCTAGTAATGAATGGAATAAAGGTAATTCTACTCGTAAATAGGCTAAAATTTGTTCATAGCTACTGAGTATGCCCGGATGGGCATGGTAGAAGAGGTGGAGTAATTTGGTGGAGTGTTTTGTTTGGAGAATTTTGTTAGAGTTGAAGAGTTAACTTGTATTCCTTGCAATGGAATTCATGTCAATGTGGAGTTTGTTAAAACTGGGTTGTGATCTGAATTCTTGTTAAATATTTGATTGAAAATACTGTTGGAAGAGTATTGAGAGTTGGTAGTAGACTTGTAAGAGCTCAAGGTGAATTTGACTCCTACTTCATCCCAAATTCTTCATTATTGATTTTACCCATTGTATTTGAACTTCACCTTATATTAAATTTTCCATGTATTAATTATCTTAGTATATTAGGAATTCTTTGGTTATAAATATGAAATGTACAACACATATTCAAATTGACCAATTTTCCAATAGTTATTGGTTCAGAGAAATCATTTGTAACTTCTTACTATTGATTATAGTGAATTCTCCGCCTCTACTTGTGGTTTTCCCAGTTTTGAGTTTCACGTAAATCTTTTTATCTGTTTGGTCCATTATTTTCATATTACTCATATTATTATCGTCTTTAATTATTTAGCCGAATTCATAACAATACACAACAATGACATAATGGAAGTTGAAATTAAACTACAATCTTATAAAAATTAAGGGTTACATTTGAGAATTGGTGACTAAAGCAATTTTGTTTTTTCTTCGTATTTGCATTGATTGAGTTAGCAATTTGATACTCTTGGATTTTTTGAAATCTAATTATTACACCATTTTAATCTAGTGAAAATATTCAAGGACTACAAAAAATTACTGGTACATTTTTGTTTCAACAATTAGATAGTTCTGATCTGCCTGCGTAAAATTTATGTGCAGTCCCCAAAAAGTTACGCCAAAGAATAAAATAAGTGTACATAGAAGAATTAATTTCATTACAAATTACTCAACGAGGATTGTTGCTAGGATATATCATACGACTATACAAACTACCTTGTTCAGAGTACATTTCAGTAGTAATTTCTTGATCTGTTATTGTGATATCATATAGGTCTGATTGTTCTCTCAACAACGCCATGTTTTCTTCTGCATTTCCTTGTTGATTCCAAGGGTGTTTTGTATATTTCCTTAATCCTTCCAACTCCATTGCCACTTCTTTCATCGTTGGTCTTTCATCACTCTTCAAGTTGAGGCATCTTTTGATTAACTCACCAACAACTTGCAGTTGTTCCAAACTACCTTCCCTCAAAATCCGAGGCTCTAGAATTCGAAAAAATCTGTTTTCTTTAATGGACATAATGAAATATGTAGCCAAGTTCCTCTCTTCTTCGGATTTCGTAGGTGAAAGGGGTTTCTTTCCTGTCATAAGTTCGGCAAGAACCACTCCGAAGCTATAGACATCACTTTTCTCTGTTAATTGGCTCGTGTGGAAGTACTCGGGGTCTAAGTAACCTAGGGTTCCTTGAACTAGTGTTGTTACTTGTGTTTGGTCTAAGGGAACCAATCTCGACGCTCCAAAATCTGATACTTTAGCAGTATACATATTGTCTAACAATATATTGCTTGACTTGACGTCTCTATGAATAATAGGCATAGTGGCTGCTGAATGAAGATAGGATAATGCACCAGCAGCTTCTGCAGCAATTTTTAACCTATTTTCCCAAGAAAACCATGGCATTTCACCATTATTATGTATATGGTGAAAAAGCGTGCCATTTGAAACAAATTCATATACGAGAAGAGGAACTTCAGCCTCTAAACAACATCCCAACAGTTTCACAACGTTTCTATGGTTAACCTGGGTAAGAATAACCACCTGTCGAATATAAAAATCTAAATTAATAAGTTTGTCCCTTGTAAAAACTTAATTTAAAACGAAGTAGTTCAATATGGTATCTTATAGCATGCAATGACTCATAGCACCCAATGATATGTGTTCAAAGTGTCGACCTAGCGATTTATGAAAATTGTGAATACGATGCCTTTAATGACAGACAAAATCTGGACTGCTTGTAAGAGGGTGAGGAATGTGTTGAAGACAAAAAAATTTAATGAAACTATTTTATTTTATTTTTTAATAGTTTAAGTTTTAGACAAGCTGTTGACCATTACCTCATTAATGAATTGCTCAATTTGGTTCTGATCCATTATTCTCGACTTCTTTATTGCGACTACATGATCATCGGATAAAATTCCTTTATAAACTGTACCATAGCCACCTCTGCCAAGAATCCGATCATCTGCATACTTGTTGGTGGCTTTCTCAAGTTCTTCAGCAGAAAATATTTTGGTTGATTCTACTCCACCCTCATTTGAAGAAATTTGCTGCTTCAAAAGTAGCCCGCCGTTTTGATGGAAGAATTGTTCTCTCATTCTAACGAGCTTCCTTCTCTTGACGCTAAAATATAGCCATGTCATAGCAATGATTATCGACACAAAGACCATGCTGAAACCTGAAATATCACATAAAACACATAATGAACAAAACTTCAACGAAGAAACGACAACATGAAAATGATATATTGTAATATTTTACGATCCTAAAGTGACAAAATGAAGTTTACTGACTTTCTTGAAAATTTTGGACATAAAGTCAACAACCAAGCACAACTTCTACCATATTGTACTCTTTTATTATTATTATTATACAAGAAAATTAATATAACAAATAGCTTTCTATCAATGCAAATAATAGTTAAGATTATAAATTGACTTCCATTTTTTTTTAATAATTAACAAAAGAATCACCTAGTGAAAACTTGATTATTGGGAACTGGGAATTCTTGGCAATGCAACCTCGTCCTTCTTTTTTTCCATCGCCGGTGTATCCATGTTTGCAGGAACAGCTGAAGCTACCTGGAGTATTTGTACAAATCCCATTTTCGTCGCATGGGTTGTTCTTACATTCATCAATGTCTGTGGTACAACATCAAGGTTATCTTCATTAAACAAAGAGATATTTTTTTATATATTCAATATGTCCCTTTCATTGAAAATTGAAGTTCTGCACTTCTCGTGTGACATCTCCAAATGTTACCTAAAATACCATTTCTCCACAGGTATATTATGTCAAATTGGAGATATTCTAAGTGATTTCTGAACAATGTAAGAAAATGGTCTGGAGAGCTTGTTCTTCTTTTCGTAGGGAGTAAGTATTTAAAAATCACAAGTAATCCAAACTGTTATTTTACAAAATAAAATATAAAAAGAGGGCCATGACTATTCTCATTGATTATAAGACTGATTAAGAGAACATCATGTAAATGAGGTTAATTAAATGTCAAAAAGCATGGATACTTTTCAATGAGAAGGACTAATATCTACTCGACTCATTCTTCCAAGTTTGATAAACCATTTTCAATTTTAATTCATCTGCCAACCGAAAAAAAATGCTACAACCACATATTTTCTAGTGCACAAAAATCTGACTATGAAGACCTTTACCAACAGAAAAATCCATAAAAAAAGGCAGTGAGTCAAACTGGTCAAGGAAAACAATGGAAAAATAAATCCATCATTAGATTTCCCATGGAAAAGTGCAACTAAAAAAACTAACCTGTGCAGCCTGGACTTAGATACGGATTGCCCTCATATCCTGTCGAGCAATTACAGAGGTATCCACCAAGACCCGTGTCTGAATCATCACAAACACTTTTCTGAAGACAAGCAAACTCATTAGACTTCTTAGCCTCACTGCAACTCAGATTCCCAATAGCCCAATCAATAACTATTGGAACATTTTCAATTGTTCTATTCTGAAAGCTTAGATCAGTAAAATCCGAGGTTCGAAACTGAAATACATCCTGATCTCCGACAAAAGCATAACCACAAGGATCAAAGGGCCAAACGTTTGTGTGATTATTAAGACTAGCAAGTGCAGATGCAAAAGTCTTTAGGCCTTTAGGTATAGGAGTTTGGCAACAACCAATCCCTGTACAAAATCCATCATTCATATCTTTAGTATCAGAGCAAACAGAAAGGCAGCCACTGGTGAAATTCCGGCCGCTGGAGCCGATGATCACTGCCAAATCGTCGCAGCCCACCACTGTGAACTTATTTTTTTCGGAGAAGCTATAAGGTGTAACAGTCAAGTTTATGGATATGCGGTTTTGCCGGGTTAATTTACCAGTCTCTGTATAGCATCGGGCAGCTACCGAATTCTTGATACGTATTTCTTTGTCGGATATATCAATAATTTCGTGATTTGTGGTGGCGAGGAAGGGCTTTGGAGGATTGAAAGTCGTGTTGCAGTTTATGTCATACCATGAGCTTATTGAACAGTTTGTTCCTATTCCAATGCCAAACGGGTAGGGCACAGTTAAGTCTCCACACTTAGATTGGCAGCCCGGCTTTGCGGTGGAGGCAGCGGCTGCGGAGACTGCAACTAACACCAGTACTGAAGGCCATAAAAAATTGAACATTGTAGCTTGTATGCTTTCTGAAAATAAGCCAAATAGTTAAATATCAAATTAAGGGATGAAATATGGAAGCTGGCCTGCAGGTAAAGAATATTTTCGCCGGCTGATTTTTCTATGATATCATGAGCTCAATTATATATATATAAAACTCAAGGTTGATTGAAAATCAATGACAATTCCTAAGACCTGGTACAACAAATATGTTTGGGTCTGACCATGTCAAAATTCAACAACTTTGTGGTGGAAAATATTTTTTTAGTTACAATTTCTTCTCTCACTATATAACTCGGAAAACATTTGAACTTCATGTAGGGGAGGCAATGGACCGAGCCAACAAGTTTGGGTGTGATCATGTCAAAATTCAACAACTTTGTGGTGGAAAAATATTTTTTTTAGTTACCAATTTCATCTCTCACTATATAACTTGGAAAACATTTGAATGTCGGCTCCATGTAGGGGTGGCAATGGGCCAAATCGAGTCGGCTTGGCCCAACGAGCTCGAGGGCTGAGTCGAGTTTCAGCTCGCGAGCTCGTCTTTTTTTTTTTTTTTTAGATAAAATCCTCCTAATTTATCCAGGTTTTGGGATCGGCTATTTAAATTTCAAGTAGGCATACAGACAACTTGTCACGTATCCATTTTTTTTAAAAGACAGTATTATAAAATAACAGATTTTATTAATTTGGTTATATTAAATATCACTTACATTACGACATGCAATTTTGACATATTTATATTACTGTTAGAAATGAGAGTCTTGTCAATCTTTCATGCACATTAATGTTTCCAAAATATTTTCTTTCAGCTGGTTCCTGACCTCGGACAGAAACCCTTTTACCTGCACTAAAAGCAAATTTTAAAACTACAGTGCTAATCGAAGGTGTTAGTAGGTCTTTGGCAATCATGAAAATCACTGGCCATCGTCGTTATTAGACATATTATGATTAAAGTAATCAAATAATTCAGTAGGCAATACGTTTGGTCTTGCGTCCGATACTTGATTACATGCGGTAGACATACTACTACTAGAAGAACCTATTGCATTATATCTATAGGTATTAATGCCTTCAAATAAGTTTAATATTTCAATGTCGTCTTCTTCAATATCAGGAGTAGGTGCAGAAGGTACCGACTAATATTTGCAGACATTCGTTCATCATATAATTCATACATTTCACATAAATTTGTTCTAAATTTCTATAAGTGATAGGTATATTAAAAGTTAAAGTTTTTGAAATTTGATCAATTACATATTTAGTACCTAATAAATTGTATCGAGTGTCCATGATACATGTTAAAGGAAATAACAAAGACAAGTTTTTCCAATATTTTTTAAACTCTAATTCCATAAAATATATAATTTCACTAAAATTGGGGTTATTTTTGTATTTATTAAAAATCCTTGCAATTATATAAAGACATTCAAGCACTATACATCTAGTGAGATAGTAAAATCCAAATAAAATATTTGTAGTCATAAAAAATTGTTAAATTTTTTTTTTCAATTTTAAAAGCTAAAAGTCAATCGAATTCATTCAAAATAATGTAATCATCGTTTCTAATGTGTCTGTTGTTATAAAATTCAGTTATGAAATGTTTAATCATTCGCATGATTTTAATTATAAATAAGTCGAGTTCCATCTATGCATTGCATCACTAACAAATGTTTTCGTATTTGTCACTCAAAATTCGACACAAAACCCCTCAAATACTTGTTTTCTATTAGATGAAATCGTGATTATATTATTGTATCCCCAATTCTTTAAATTTCATTTTTAATATGTTTCAAACCATCGTGCACAATTAAATTAAAAATATAACACACACACACACACACACACACACACACAACGAATATAAAATAAATAACCATCGAAATCGGGGTGCAGTACCATACACAATTTATTGATAATTGGCTTATTAACAACGCAAGTATCACAAGAATATTCTCTAATTATGCTCATAATAGTGTTATATATATTGTAAGCGTTGTGAGAATACTCCATAATTTTAAAAACAATAATTTTTTTATGCATACATCAAAGTAGATTTATGCAGTGTGTAGTTGCAGATATATAACCTATTTTTATTAATCCCTTCCTATATATCCGAAGTTAAAAATATAACACCCCCATATTTTTACAAATCGGTAATCAATTGTTTCTTTGTATTAAATAAATATTCTATTGTATCGAAACGAAGAGTGTTTCTATTTACTGACGTACCTCGATTGAAGATATTTTTTGACGTAGGAGATGAAATATTGGTTGTCCGCTATTGCTAGCAGTAACTCATCACCGACAATGAACTTCACCATTCCCGTTCTAGCTTTCTCATCCGAATGCATCCACGTACAAAGTGTCGTAGAAGCAGAATTTGCGCTTGGACTATCAAATTGCAGTTGCGTTTGATTGGCAGCAAGAAGCCAATGTTTGGCCGCACGTGTTTTGTAGTGATGGTTAATGTGGGTGGTACCAATACCCATTTGCCATGCCATCGTTGTTGACAGAATTCACATACTGTTTTAGACTTTGCGACTCCATCGACCACACGACTTGTTGGAATCAATTTAAAGTTATCCCAATATTTTGCCTATTTTTCTCCTTTCGCTTCTCTCTTACATCAAGAATATGTACTTCTTGTTTTTCCTCCTATCCGCTTCGAAAATATCAACCTCATCCAAATCAATTAGATTACCACTTCCATGAAGATCCAAATCTAGAATATTTTTGGGGATGGTTACTTCGTTGAGACCGGTAAATTCATTATGAAATTGACTTTGCGGATACCCAACAAACTTTCATTGAATGAGTGTGGATCCATTTGTGAATTGTGATGAAATGTATAAAATATATATTGTAATTTGTATAACATAGACTGTATAGTAAGTAAATAAAAAGTATGGAAAGAAATCAAGAATTCAAAAAAAAATATGTATAAGGTTATAATTGTAATTTTGTAGTGTGATAATTGATATTGAATAATTGAAATTAAACAGTAGAAATGAATGTAGTAGATAGTAGAATGTGTAAGACAGTGAGAATTGTTATTGGAATTTTGTGTGAAAAAAACTCGAAAATGGGTTGGGGGTATTTATAGAGTAAAAAAAGAAGGAAAAAATCATTAAAGTGGCCAAAACGGCCACTTTTGATAGTTAAACAGTCACTAAACTATAACGGTGAGCAAAATGGTCATTTTTTAAATAAAATTGACTGTTTTGGCCACTGTTGTAGGCGAGCCACGAGCCCGAGCTCATGACTGGCCAAAATGGCCACGTTTGATAGTTAAACGGTCACTGAACTATAACGGCGAGTAAAATTGTCACTTTTTAAAAGAAAAATGACTGTTTCGGTCATTACAGTGGCGAGCCACCAACGAGCCCGAGCTTGTGGCCGGTAAAAACAGCACGTTTGATGGTTAAACTGGCACTGAACTATAACGGTAAGCAATATGGTCACTTTTTGAAAAAAATGACTGTTTTGGTCACTGTAGGCGAGCACCCACGAGCCGTTCGGCTCGTTTGACACCGTTAGCTCCATGTGTTGCAATATCACCATAATACTTTTTTTAGATATTGTTTTAAATTATCTCAACTGCATTTTATTTCATTAAAATCTCTAAATATATTGAAACTTCATTAACAGTTGGATTAGTCTAGCTCTTCTACATACACAATAAAAATAGTTTTTATTTACCTTGACAAAAGATACAATATCCATATGTTTTTTGTATTTGTTGGGCAAACTGTTTTCAAACGATCTCTCGGACAATGATGTTAAATCAGTATAGTTTACTCAGTCGGCATCGACTAAATGATTGGACAAAAGTCAACACCTCAATGAAATTACCCATCCCTAAAACTATTTGGGCCATTGGAAGTAACCAAATTTAGTTAGAGTTTACTTATGGCTCGTTTCCTCACTTTTTGGACGCTTACAAGTGTTGGCCCATTTATTGACCTACTTACCGGCCAAACGAGTCATCGGTGGGACAAACGGAGGCCAAACCCATACTCAGCAGACATAGGCATTCCTCACTGTGTGGCACATGGATCTCTGGAGGTGACGAGTGGCAGGAATTCTGGAAGAGCTTTCTTCGGAAAAGTTGTTCATTTTTATCATTCTGAACGTACTGATATTTCAGGTTATACTGTGGATTTTGGACTGATTTGACCCTGAACCTTGGCTTGCGATCATCGATCACTCGTATTGGTATATTTGCTGAAAATTTAGGGCGAATAGTGGTGTCCTTAAAGCAACAGATTCGCGTCTCTCGATATTTACGGACCTTCAAACGTGGTCCGCTCTGGTAAATTGACTTATTTCGTTTAAATTCCAGCATGGTACGTTGTCGTGTAGGGTGACAATATGATTGAGGTAACCGTGTGAGGTAACCATTATTTGTAATAAAAATTAGGAATTACTTACTCTTACGTGTTGAAGTATTTATTTTGATCAAATCAGTTTATTATCTTTATGATATACTATGTATGAAACTATTTAGTTGACATATATGTTTTGTTGGACCGTTAATTCCATTAGAATACCTAAACCTTACTTGTTTGAACATTCCATTGATACTGCGATCGCGAATCTCACAAAACCCTGGAAATCTAGAACGGTGTATATTGTCTGCGACCCTAAGACTATTTTGTATGGCTTAATTGTGATTATGTGCATTTTTTGATTGATTTGTTAAAATGAAAACTCACAATTTTGATTTGGGATTTTTTTACCGGAAAATGTGATTTTTCAATCTGGCAATAAAAATTAGAGGTATTTTGGTTTAACGAAATGTTTTAAAAGCCATTGACGGCAATTTTTTAACTAATTTTTCAAATGAACAAAAAGCAGAAGCTAATGAGCATGTTTGCACTTCAATCATTTTACACTTGTTCGATGTTGTATTGAGAAAAGTGGGTAAACTTAAAACCACTAAAGAACTTTGAAAAAAATTGGAAGAGCTGTATATGCTTAAATCTACTATGAACAAGCTTTACTTGAACGCTTTTTCAATTATAAAATAGATCCTTCAAAGGATCTTAGTTCCATACTTGATACTTATAAAGAAGTTAAAAATGCAATTAAGTACGGTAGAGACACATTGGTGCCTGAAATTATCATTAACTCAGAAGTAAGGAGATTGAGATTAAACTTGAAAAACATGATAAGAACGGTGAGATTTACATGGTGAGGGGTAAAACTCAATTTAGGCAAAACAATCATGATGGATTCCAAAGTAGTGGCAAATCAAGTAGCAATGAAGGTAAAAAAAAAGGGGGAATGGTAGGTCTAGATCAGAATGTAGGACCAAGGTTAAGAAATGCTATTGTTGTGCAAACACAGGTCATTTTATAAAAGATTATTATAAAGAGAAAGGAAAGCTAAAGAGTAAAGAGAGAGATAAAGTAAATATGTTGTCTTCTTCTTCCAATGTTGATGATGGTGAAGTTTATATGATTACAAGTCATGTTACTTATACTGATGAATTGAATCTAACAGCTAATTCTCATTTGCATAAGTGGATACTTTATTCTGACGTATCTTTTCATGTGACATCTGAAAAAGATTGGTTTGAAAACTTACATGAATCTAATGATGGGCATGTTGTGTTGTGTGAAAATTTTGCTTACATTGTTGCTGGAATTGGTGGTATTACTTTGAAGTTTAACATTAGTTTTGTGTATACGTTAAAAATTGTTAGATATATTCCTTAACTATATAAGAATTTAGTTTCAGTAGGGCAACTTGATAAAGCTGACTTCACCGGGAAAATTGAAAATGGAGTTTTGTAAATGATTAAGGTGTACTTGTTTCCATCAAGGGAACCACGAAAAATGATATTTATATCACTATTGGAGAAGTGATAAAAGGTTTATCTTTCTGTTCTATCAAGGCTAATCATACACAAAGATGTCACAATAGACTTGCACGTATGGTGTTAGGGGGCTTAAGTTTCTTAATGAAAAATGTATATTTGGTAATGACTGCGTATTTGATTTATCATTCTGCAATCATTGTGTGCTTGGTAAGTACCATAAGACATTTTTTTGAGAACTTATAATAGTTTAGAATTTTGTAACACTAAATTTGACAATATGTGCAAAAAGAATGGAATAACAAGGCATAAGATTGTTCCTTACACTCTCGAAGGAAGAATAGAACTATACTTGATAAAGCGTGATGCATATGTTAAGTTCTGGTGTCCCAAAGTCATTGTGGGGGCAAAGCTACGATTACTTATTATTTGATTAATTTGACTCCATCTACTGCAATGAATGGTAATATCCTAGGGATGACAACGTGACAGGTATGGAACGGGTTCGCCACTCTCTCCCCCATCCCGTCGGATATTTATGATACCTTACCCCATCCCTATACCCAGTTAAAGCGGGACGAGACAGCTTTGGGGCGATAACAGGATGGACCTACCCCATTTATCATCCCATTTTTTTTTTATGTCTTTAATTAGTAAATATTATTTTTTTTCCCAATTTGTTAAGAGCAATTCATGTTCTCTTTGAAAATGATGATAAATCTTTTATTTTTGTTTGATAAAAAAATTAAATTTAAAATTAACTTTAAACGAGGTGGGGATTATATTTCCCATATTTGCCTCGTACCTCTTGGAAACAATCACTCCCATCCCATTTATCTGATTAAGTAGGTAATCTCCATCACATTCGGGATGAGGCTCCATGAGTATCGAGTTGAACAAATTTTTTCCCATCCGTATAATACCCCTCATGAAAAATGATTGGATAAGCTAAGTGATTATTATGTGCATAGAACTTTTAGTTGTGCTGCATTTTCTCATCAGAGTGAGAGAAAGGTTGAATCTAGAGCTAGAAAATGTGATTTTCTAAGTTACCCTTAGGGTGCCAAGGGGTACAGATTATGGGATAAAAACTAGATGGGGGTTAAGATCATTGTAAGTAGAGATGTTACATTTAACGATGGTGAAATGCCGTGTTTTAAGACTGAATCTGAACATGTGAGTGAAGATGAGCAAGGTAAAAAGAGAGATCAATTGAAGGTGGATTTAGGAAAACTTAACACATCCATCCCTACCACCTTTAATGAGGTGGAGACTGAAGTTCAACAACCTGATATGGAGATTGGAGAGAAAGTAGTGATAGAAGAGCATCCCAAGAAAGAAAATCCATTAGCAAATTATAACTTATCTAGGGATAGATAGAAAAGAGTAACGAGAGAGCCTAGAAGATTTTGATATGAATGCAAGTTAGTTTTTGCTCATACTAGCTATGAGGAGCTAACTCATAAAGTGTTAAAAACCTTTGAGGAGGTGATGAAAAGTGAACAGTCTAAAGAGTGGTTTAAGGCAATAAGAGAGAAAATGAGTTCCTTAGGAAAAAAAAAATCAAACTTGGGAACAAATACTTAGACCTAAGAATAAATCTACAATTGATTGTAAGTGGGTTTTTAACGTTATGGAAAATACTAGTACATCTGAACTCTTAAGGTTTAAACTTAGGTTGGTGGTTAAGGGTCGCACACAGAATGATGGTATTAATTATGACGAGATTTTTTCACCAATTATTAAGAGCCTGTTTGGTAGAGATTAAAATCGGATTAAAATTGAAAATATAGCCGTTATTGGATCACACTCGTCTAATAAAAGTCAACAATAACGACTAGTTTTTCAATTTTAATCCGATTTTAATCTCTACCAAACAAACTCTAAGTATACTACTATTAGAATCAACTTGTATTGGATGCACAT
>CADEPE010005923.1:0-11425 GCA_902829205.1 Fraxinus paxiana | reverse complement strand
TGGACCCCCAAATCTTAACAGGCTGAGTATTTACTTTCTGGTTGCTCGCTAGTAGTGTTAAAGCATACTCTCTATTTTTAAAGAGTGTTCTTTATCTTTTAACACTTAATTTTACTATTATGGAGGTGTTTGATCCACATTATTTTGGAAGAATATATTCTGGAATAGTAGATTGATAGATAATGTGTGGTTGAAAATGAAAAAAAAGTTATTGATATGATGTAAAATATTATTTTATTGAAGAATGTGTGGTTGAAAATGAGTAGAAGAATGATAATGAAAAAAATAATGTGTACCAAATAGGGGCATATATCAAAAAATATTTATTACTTTCCTTATCTTTTATTTTCAATAGCTTCATAATTATAAGAAATGACTCTTTAAAATAGAGAATATGTATGTTTAAAAAGTCTCGTGGAGATGTTTTTAAACTTCCAAGATTTGAATGCCTTGGCTAGCTGATCCCGTGTTTTCATTTTTAGCCCCTGTTTGGTCCAGATTAAAATCCAATTTTAATTCAAGTCAAAGTCAAACAATCAATATTAATCACATCTTGCATGAGTCTCACAACTTTTCAACCACACTTTTCAAATTTTTTTATCACAATCTACTAAAAAATCTAATTTTAATCTATACCAAACACACTCTTAATATATGTTGTAGCTTCGACAATTCAAGCAAAAGGCTTCTGTTTTTGACGAGTTTGGGAAGCAAATCCTTACATCTTCGGACAGTTCGAACCCCTGGTGGATGCTATTGGAAGAAGCTATAAGAGATGCTAATGGAAAACCTGGAAAACCAGAGATTTTTCCTGCCTCAACTGATGCACGCTACTTCAGGGAACGAGGTTTACCTGCAATTGGCTTTTCTCCTATGTCAAACACTCCCATTCTTCTTCATGACCACAATGAGGTGAACAATCTCTTATACTTGGTAGTTTCACGAGGTCGCGTGTTTTTTACCAGCTTTATGCTTATTGCTATGCTTAAACAGGATAAACATTCTCATCTGTTTTGGATGACCATATAAGGTTAATGTAGACTCTGGGAAACTGATAATATTGGATGTTAGATGAGTCCACACTACTTGATCATAGTTTTGTGATTGCAAACTGGAAATTGTTGAATTTTTGTGGCCTAAATTTTGAATGACTGGTAATTTAAGTTGAAAGTTGAACCAATTGAATTAACATAGACTGATGGCTTCCCCAGAGGGACACCGACAAGTACAACCTTGAATTTCCTTTGCAGTGACTGATACTATTTTAATGGCTCATATTTTGTTGATACTGGAGAGAGTCTCTTTTTCTTTTTTATTTCATAGTTTGACAAATTCATGCTTATCTTTTTCTTGAGTTTGCAATCGAGAGCATGCATTATGAAATTTACACTACCCTAATCTTGTGCAGTTTCTGAACAAGGATGAGTATTTGAAAGGCATCGACATTTACGAGTCAATAATCAAAGCCTATGCATCTTATGTTGAGCATCTAAATGATGAAGCTTCTAGAGATGAACTGTAAGAAAGAAGCTCAAACTGCAGAAGGAAGTCTTTGCCATCTTAAATCACACGTCCAGACTCATTGCTGTGGATCAACTATGTTTCACGAACTTTGTTGTTACCTAGATTTGCTCATTTACGAGAAATGTGGAAGGGGTGTATTTTAATGGTTTTCAATTGAGCTGAAAGTCTAGATGACTTGAAACTTAAAACAAACTCGTTTAGTTCAATGTGCCAAATATGCTCCCAGATGGTCCGAATTGAGCAAGAACTACTCTATGCTATGTATGTCGGTTTGCTCCTCCATAAATTGACAGTTATTTTGGGATGTAAAAAGCTGTTTTTTCCAGTTTCAATCTTTTTGGGCTAAATTGAACTTGTGTTGGGTTTTACCAATTTAGGGCAGATTTTAATCTGATTCTAAGTCAAACTATCAATATCAACCACATCTTTTCAACCATACATTTCAAAAACTTCTATCACAATCCACTTAAAATCTGATTTTAATCTACACCAAATGCCCTATAGGGATGATAAGGAAAATGAATAGAACGTTTTATGGGAAATATTGGACACGTGATCAGTTTAATATTTGAGCTTTTGACGATATATTGAGACTTGACAACTCAATAAAGATATATATATTAAAAGAAAATTCAGGTAGGGTTTTATTTGATGGTTTTTTATTTTAGAATCAAAGACTCACAATTACGAAGGAAGGGGATTTTAGAATGCGGAAAAGGTTTCAATAAATTCAAAAAACTTGAACAAGGAGTTGTATGAGGTGTAAATTTCACTTACGATTTTGCAAGGTGACACTATAGCGGCTTATTTGTCAACCTTTTTAATATCATTCAAGAGAAATCAAACCATAAAAATAGTGATAAGTTGTCTTAAGAAGTAATGATGCTCGAAAAAGCATAGTCGTGATGGAAATTATAACAGTATTTATATTTTATTTTGCATTTTGATAAGAATAGCTTTAGTGAAAGTAAAAAAAAAAAAATTTTTTTTTTTCAAAGTGCGTCTCTAGACATAAAAGCATACTTGATCGTTTAAACGTTACAAGGCTCGATAAGGATGCAAATATAATATGTATTCTTGTATATTTTAATGTAGGGTATTGTTACAATTTTACCGAAAAGTTATATGACACCAATGCAATATATCTTGGGTAAAACTAGTTGTATCTAACAACTTACCAAATTTTTGATATAATTGACACATGACATCTCCCTATTGATGGGGCACTTGGGGGCTTTTTGACATAATTGACACATGGCCTCCCCCAAGCGCCCCACCAATAGGGGGAGGCCATGTGTTAATTATGTCAAAAATTTGGTAAGTTGTTAGGTATATAAAGCATCTCACATATATCTTATATCACTTAGAATAAAAATCGAAATTTTTAGCTCTTGCATTATTCGCAACAGGTCATTTATACAAGATATTTAATAACAAAATCAAAATATAAGAGAAATTTTGTTTACGTAACACCACCGTTTTGGGCATTTTTTTTAATAATTTATTATTTGTGTTACAATTACATCAAAATGAAATGTAAGACTATAATCTGAATTTGAAATTTACAACAAACAATTCTTTCTCATTGCTTTTCTTTTGGAATTTGAAGTTTTGGTAGAAAAACGTAGACGGTAAACAAATTATTTGAAAAAGAATTATATTTGTATTTGTATTATTTTATTTTTTAAGTTTAAAAATATGAGTTTTAAAATGAAATTTTAAAAAAAAAACATTAGTTGATTGGCTCGATTAAATGACGAGTTGATTGCTTAGACCGCAATCAACCCGACCGGACTTTTTAGTGGTTAAAATTAATTGAACCAAACTGATTTTTTTGGTTCAAAACGACCCGACTCGGTTCGATCGATTTTTCGTTTTTTTTTTGTCCATCCCAAAGTACAATGAATAAAGATTGAGATACAATAAAAGTATGGTGCAACAAATAAAAAATGTAGTACCAATATAGCTACCCTAAATTAATATTGAACAAACATCTCGAATCAACTTCTTGGTTATATTTACACCATATATTTTTATAAATATATCATTTTTTTAATTACATTATAGGTCATTAACCTTTATTCTTATTAAACTTATATCTTTAACTTTATTTATCGTCACGACTCACGTTCTTATTTTTAACACTTCATTAATCAAAAAATCTTGTTCTTAATCATGATTTTCGTTCAAAAATATTGTTAACGTTCTTTAAAATGAAGATAAAATATTTAATCGTATTTTTGCATTTTTTTTGTTTTGTTTATTTAAAATATAATAGGTAAATGAGTCTTATTATTTCAAAGAAAATTTGAAAATAAATGATCAATTTTGAAGTCAATTGCTACATATACATCATTTTTGATATCGTTGTTTACATTGTGTTACGTGACAATATATCATTAGACGGTTAAAAGAAAATACTTTTTACGCCCATAATTTTTAAAACACAATGGGAATATTGAACGTCATGCAAAGGATGTAGTGTACTTTTAGCATTTTCTTTTTTTTTTTTTTAGTAGACCAACAAAATTTTGAGGAAATACATGGAAATCGTGGATTGATCTGGCCATATTTCCATAATGGCCTTTGACCATTTTAAAAAAAAGTCAAATATTTAAAATAGCATATATTTACCAAAAGCCAGTTATACCCTCATGTGAAAAACGAATTGAGAGGAAAAAAGAAAAAAAAGAGAAAAGGAAAAACTCACACGGACTTTAACAGTCGGGATCCATTTGAAGTCACCGTCCTCACAGTCCGACCACCACACAACCCGTCACCGACGACATTATCTTCAACAAGATTTTAATTTTAATATTATTATTTTTGTGGATTATGAGATTGAGTTTTCATTTATGATGTTTGAAAAATTTATGGATTTTATGATGTTTATTCTTCATTATTTACATAAATTATTGAGTGTAGTAGTTAAAGTGTTGAATTTGCCAAAAAAAAAAAAAAAAATAGCTTCTTGTCGAAAATGGCGATTTCCAACGAGAGTATTCGTTCGGGTGACTAACAATCGCCGAACCCGACTGACCGGGCAGGGTTTTTAAATTAACATTCAGCTAGATATTTTTTTTAAAAAAATTATAAATTAAGAAATTTTAATTTTTTAAAATTAAATAAATGACTTTAAATTGAAAATTACCAAATAAAATATTCTTCTTTTCCTTTTTTTTTCAATTTAAATTTTTTAAATTAAATATCATTTTTAAACAAATTTTTAATTTTTCCAATTTCAATTAAATATTATTTATTCAATTCTTAAAATTTCCTTTTATTTAGTTTTAGTTTTTTTGTTTTCATTATAATTTTTTTGATAATAATTTTAAAAATTCCTTAATTGTTTTCTTCTTAATAATTTTTTTTTCCAATTTAAAATACATTATAATATTCTTGCTTTATTTTTTTTATAAATTATTTTTTTCTTTTTGGTCATTAATTTGTATTTAACTTAATTTATTGTTAGTTTATTCTTTTTTTAAAAAAAATATTCTTAATTATTTTCCGTTTATCATAATTTTTTTTTCAACTTGAAATTGTTTTTTATTTTCTCTCTTTAATTTTTATATATATTTTTTTTGTCCGTAATTCTTTTTATTTTTCTCCTTTAATTTATGAAATCATTTTCTTTATTAGCGTTGATGTAAAATAAATCTATTTATTGCGTATAGCAGTTACAATTATGTTCGCTTAATTTTCTGAAATTATATTGAATGCTTTAATATTTTAATTTTTATATGATGGAGTACCATCTAGATGTGGAGTTGAAACAGATGGTGGGAAAATGTACGGGAATAGTAGCTTTGATAGTTTCACTACTGTATTGAAGTTGTTGGATGATCAGCATAGAGATATGCTACTCCAATTCTTCTTGTAGCCCTTGTATTAGTTGAAGGGGGTGTAGTATTCCGGGCAGATCATTGATATATTATTGTGTCGACTGTTTAGGTCAGTCGATGGCGATGCCCTTCACTTCGACCTCGAGGGTAAGATCGCTACTTCTTCTATATTTGAGTTTGCCCCGATGACTAGATTGAATATTACAGACAACGAAACAGCTACTGATGGTACTCAAAGAAGCAATAGACTGTACGATTGGCGCAATCATGAATGCAACGAATGTTGGACATATTGAAGCTAAAACTAGTCTATATCCGTAAATATTGTATATTTAATTGTAAAATAATTGTATTGTAAAAAATGTAAATTTTGTATATAATTATAAAATAATTATAAATATTATAAAAAATGTAAATATTGTATATTTAGTTGTTTATTTAATTGTGAAATAATTGTAAATATTGTAAAAAAATGTAAATATTGTTCATTTAATGGCAATATCATTACACATCCGTCTAATTGTCATTTAGGGGAATCAGAATAACTTTAATAGGTGGAATTGGAATGAATGAATGCTCGTTGAATTGAAATCTCAGTTCCATATCGTATTGAGAGAGATCGACATTCAACTTATTTTGTAAATCATGGTACATTCTAACATATGATGTACTCGATGTTATGGAAATTGGAATACTACCACATATATCACTCATCCATTTCCATACTCATCGATCTTTTTCATCCAATTCAAAACCACTCGGATTACAACCATATTTGCATTGCGAAACAAAATTTTTAATTATAAGAAAAAAATAGTCGAAAAATCGGTCCAACCACTACACAACATAAATTTATTCAAAAAAAGGCGAGCGACTATGTTAACAGTCGGCCCCTGGGCCGGCTATTTAACATCCGATTGCCTAAGGCTATTAACAGTCAGCTGATAAGGTTGGCCGAAAATTAACATTGCCATGAACCTCTTATGAAAGAATATACATGCAGATGATTTTTTTCTTATTTATGTTTAAAAAATTATTTACATATTAATCAATGTCGAAATAAGATTTATCAGTTAAAAATGTATACTAATTTAAACAAAATCAAACATACGTAAATATACTTATCGATTCGAAGTGATTCATATAAAAAAATATTTTCTTGTTCAACGTTTAATAAATTTCTGAAATTTTGAGGTTGAAACAGACGAAACATGATAGAGTTTTTATTTGTGTTGAAATAAACAAATAATAAAAATTAGTTGGTTTTGAGATTTTAAGTGAGAAATGTTTGGTTTTTACTTGTTAACTAAAATGGTAGTATTGTATTTTAAACAAAACAATATTTTGTAATTGTATAACATGTTTAAGGAAACCTTTGTCTTTTAACATCTAAGAGGGTCTTGTGAAGATATGCAGTTGTTGAAAATTCAAAGTAGAAATTAGGAATTTGACCAAGCCATTTTAAAAAAAATCTTGTTACACGTACACTTTGCCACGTGACATTACTAATTAGACAGTTTGAATTTCAAACTGTTTCATCCAATTGACTATTAAACAACAACATAAGTATCAATCAAAGCGTAAAAAATACGGATAGCAACCCTGTCGGGGGTGGCCCAGTTGGTGGAGCAGGTGAATGCGGAGATCGAAATCACGAGTTCGAATTCACTACCAACACTTTCCTCAGTCAAGCTCGTTGCATCGGACTTGCCTAGTGTGATTTACCTCTCCTGTATAGTTTGCAGGCTACTGTACATGGAGCGAGATTTACTTAACGCGCACTCACAGTGGTGTGGTCGGATGTCCGATTAGGAGAGTCCTAAAAAATATTTAAAAATTACCCCAAAAATTTTGAATTCCCAAAATAACCTGCAATGCACATTGACCGTTGGTTACACTAAAAATGGGGGAACAATTTAGAGTGAAGGAGAGGGAAAGAGGGAGACGCGTTCATCACCCCGTGGCACCAATTTATCTTGTGTTGCAGTGCTCAACTTCTTCATCACCAAACTTGGTAAGAAATGTCAGATTTATTGGTGTAAAAACGGGCTTTGTATGTTGAAACCGTAGTCAATCTGATTATTGTGAATGATTTAATTTCAACTCAACTCCTTACAATTTATTTTTTTCCCATAATTGTTGTTTTTTATAAGGTAATCTTCCTCTTGCAACAGCGATTTTCTCGACAACATTTCTATTAATTTTTGACGGGGTTGGTTTTCTTTTCGCCTCTAGAACTGCCGCCCCTCAAGTGTAATTGGTGAAATACCTAGGACCAAAATTCAGTGGAAGCAGTTTCCCTAAACCTCAGGGGGTGCCGCCCCTGGGCAGAAGAACTGTAGAGAACGATTCAAGCAATATTCTTTATGATGCTGAGTGATTTACACTTTCTTTAACAAAATAATGAATTAGCCTAGCTAATCAGTAGGAAAGTTGGGTGTGATCGGGAGGGGCGTTTATATTCCTTGAATTTTTAGCACAAGGCATAGACAGTCAATGTATAAACTCAAGATGGATGACTGATAAGTTGCGATAAAGGTGTTGGGGAAAATAATAGGAAGCAAAAAGACTGAAATCGAATGGTTGAGATATATTCCAACGTGCTAGGGTGGGAGATTTCGAGCCTAGATTAAAAAATTGGAATAATGAGCTTTCATTCAACCTACAAGAAGTTAGAGAGAAAAAGAGAAGTATATAAATCAGGTCGTTGAAAATAGATATTGCTTAGTGCTTTCTAGGGTCCATAAATGTACTTTGCAAAGTCAACTTTGGTTAAATTTACAGCATAGTGATAAGGAGATGGTTTTAGCACCGGTCACGAATATGTTTGTTCGTTGAATCTCACGTTTTTATTTTCCTCTTCTTATAGGCTTTTTGTCCTCCTTGTACTGAATATAGGGGCATGAGATCTATTTTTAAAAAGTTACATATGAATCAGATTTTGTTATAGGCTGAAGAATATTTTAATGTCATATGTTCATTTATTTGAGTCCAAGGTCTCTTATTTGTAACTATGTGCAGTTTTACATTGTATTCAAAATAAAAGTACTAAACCCTATTTATTATTTAGTATGGCTCTAATAAGTTATTGGAATGAAACATAATACGGATGAAAAAGGTGCATCATGCCTATTGAAGGATGTCTTAATGGTGTTTCATTATTAGAATAAAAGAAAATTTGTGGTCAATAAAGCACTGTGATCTTTTTACTATTTCAAGCCCCAAAATTTGACGAAAGTATAATATATATATTTGTTTTAACTATACTTGATAATATATGCATTCACGTGAGCTATATGTCTTACCCGTCTCCTGATATATATATATATATATATATAACAATTTTGTGATCAGTTGATGCCTTGATGGGGATTTCGGGAAGAGTCCATGATTAGAGCCTCCTAATTTTGGGTTAGCACATATAGGAAAATTAGGTATCCTCCATATATTTTATATTATATGAGCCCTAAGATTTTTATCAACTTTTGTCCTTTGCGAAGTTATATTTCCAAAAAATAAAAAATAAAATGTTCACATGACATTTGGTACCCTACTCAATCAAATTGTCTTTGTTAGTTGACAGAATTATTCATATTGCGTTCTTTTGTCTCTCCTATATTATTTATTTGAAATTGATGCTAAAGTAGGTTTGGGATGACTAATGCATGCATAGGTACAATTTTGTGGTTGTGAAAGTAGTTTTACGATGTTCCTTTTTTCCCATAGTATCTCTTTGGGAGTTTATATATTATGATAAGAGAAATAGATATCCTAGTCGTGATTTCAATTTTGTGGTGTTATCCATATTTGTAGGCAGGGGGATGGAGGGAAAAAAAAGAGCAAGAGCAGTCAAGTGATTAATATAGAAATTTCAAGTAAGAACAGTCAGGTGATTAATATATAAATTTCAAGTACGAAAATAAGAGAAGTAGGAATAATGCATCAGAATATTTCAAACTGAATTGGTACTCCTCTCTAGGGCTGTGGGTTAGGAGTTAGGACATGTCAGTATTAACTTCATCATGCGTTTATTTTATACTCTATCATGAAAGTATAACAATACTTCGTCTTTTTTGTTCTGTTAGATGGAAATATTATTCAAAATGAATGATAAACAGAGATAATTATATGTTCTGGTCACTTCTGGAGTTGTCTAGTCTATGAGAAAATAATGCAGGCAACTAATACAGCCAGCTGTTGAATGGATTTTCAGTTACACGTTAATCTCTGCAGAAACCAAGAAGGGAGATGGATTGATCAGAATCAAAATTTTCAAGATATCGCTGTTTGATACGATGAAATCATGACAGTGACTTTTCTGACACCTGAATTATACCGTGATAGAAAGAGATGGAGTCATGATGATGCAATCTCTGGTAGACATAAGGTGAAATACTTGTATGAGCTACTTCTGAAAGTATTTAAACATGTGAAAGACAAGGATATAAATTAATCACCAAACTTGCAATGGCTTTTAATAATCTGTATTACTTTAACAAGGGTGGTGGTGGTTTTCACTTTTCATGACTGAGACGATACTATATTCTTTCATTTTATTCTTTGTGATTTTGATAAGTGCAATTCATTCAGCACTCTTAGGGTAGGAAGAGCAAAAGCTTGTTATTTGAGTGCATATCAATGAAATGCAAAATTGTTTATATATTAATTGTACTGAAGTTGTACACAATAATTAAGCGAGTTGGACATATGAACTATGTGTTGATTTTTCACTGGCATTTGGTGCTGCCTTCTTTTCTAGATAGACATGCCTATCGTGTTTCTGCATACCAGAAAGTAGAAAACTGAAAAGATGTGTTACATACACACCAATTGTTTCAAGGAATTATCATCAACTATACAGTCAAAAGGTTGGCAGCATTAGATTGTTGGAACGCTTTTAAGTGCAAAATGCTCTTTGTTTTTGTCCTCTGATGGAAATAATCATTAAGGAAAAAATTCCAATAACTTCGTGTCTCTTGGTTCCTGCTTGTCCTTGGACTGACCTTACTCCTTGAGTCGTAGCCTTAAACTTCTTATCCACCTACATTTTAAGGTTTTTAGATTTATCAGAAACTACCCCCTTTGGGAAATTCTTCTCCTTCCTCACATTTTCCCAGTAAATCTGCATATATGAAATCATTATTCTCTCCAACCAAGTCTTTTGCCCTTAATGATTCATTTTCCCAATCTGTTTTGTATAAGACTCTTAAGATTGAGAACGCACATGCCACTTGAGCTGCTAAAAGTCCGTAAGAAAGGCCCGAAAACCCCATTTTCCAGAAGAAGGCCAAAGCTATTGCGACAGGTGTTCCTATCAAGTAGAAAGAGTAGAAGTTAATGCTTGCACTGACACTTGGTCTAGCACTCCCTCGGAGCACCCCGCAACAAGTGGTTTGTGGACAATTGGCAATCTCACAAAGTCCAATAATTGGCAGAACAGCCACTGTTAGCTCAAGAACTTCACTATCATCAGTGAAGACACTACCCCATGCTCTTCTCCCTAAGGTAGTCAACAGAAAACCAACTACTGATGTCAAAAAGGCTACTGCTATAGTTACTGCAGTTGCCAAACGGGCCTTATCGGGTCTCCCAGCTCCAAGTTCATTGCCTACTCTTGTTGAAATTGATGCGCTGAGAGCTGAAGGCAATGTGTACATGAGAGATGTGGTTTGTATTACTATAGCTGCTGTTGCAAGTGCAACATGAGGTTTGTCGAGGTAACCAGCTAGAAGTGTCATAAATTCATACCACCACCATTCTAAACAAACAGCTAGACAGCTAGGGATTGCTAGTCGAAGTAGCATTCCCCATTCCCCCCCTAAGGAAGTGGAATCATGCTGTTTTGAACTTGGCATTAGGAGGTTATACAAAGGCTCATTGCTCTCATGGGAATAGAGAATATAACCCCCGAGGAAGAACAAGGTGTTAAGGTTGGCAACAAATGTGGAAATTGCAATTCCTTGGATGCCAAGATGAAGATTGAAAGTTAAGAAGATTGTGATGGGAAAATGCAGAAGTGTTCCCAGCAAAGTGCACCAAAGCAATGGCCATGTTGT
>CADEPE010005864.1:0-10650 GCA_902829205.1 Fraxinus paxiana | reverse complement strand
CACTATTAATTACAATTCCCAGGAAAACAAATTCTAGGCAATTCAATTCCCAGTAAAACATTTTCTTTCCACCCATTTTCCACATTTGCAATCAAACGGACCCTAAATAATTATACACATTCAAAGAAAGATATTTTGGTCGTTGTATATATTCTAAGTTACAAGTCAATGACAACAATATTTTTATCGTCGAGTAATTTAACGATGAAATAATGATTGTCAATGACAAAATTCTCGATCATTAAGAATGATTTTCTAGCATAGATCTGTAGAAAATTTATTTTTAACAGACGATTTGATTCCATTTTTTATTTTTTATTTTTTATTTTGTTCCCATTTCACTTTTCCTTGGCCTTCTGTTCCATTGCCATTTTCTTCTCCAAACAAATTGAAGATGTTGGGGGCTATGATGCCATTTCCAACCCAATACTTTAGGTGATGATGAAAGGGGCTTGGCCCATGTTCCTATCTATTGCCCGATAACATTAACTAAAGGAGGCCAGTGAAACCCAAGCCCAATATTCAGGTCCAGATAGAAAACATGTTTGGTATATACGACTTTAGTTGTTTTACCTTATTAGTAAATGTGCAAATTACTCTAGACCATTGGATCAATAGCTGCCTCAATCTTTATATACTCTTTCCTCGGTTGAAACCCTAGATTAATTCTGTCATTTGGTCTTCATTTTCTTTAGGGTTTTCTAGAGTGTTATTCTCTTTCATTTGCTTCTCTGGTTCGAGTAACTTTTTAATCTGTTTAGAGTGTGAGTTTTCTTTGTGAAATCCGGTGAAAGAGTGTGTTCCTTTTGATGGTAGCATTGAACTCTTTTGGTCCATAGAAGTAGTTGCACGTTACTAGTGATTGTGGGGGTTCTTGGGTGAATCTAGTTTTTTTGTGTTGTTTTAGAAGGATATGATATCTCTGAGCCTTCAATAGGTGAAATCTTGATGTCTGGTGGTTTGAATTATAAAGTGTTAAGAGTAGAACTAGTCGATTTATTGTTATCTATGGATCTATTTTGTATAATAGATGAAGATCTATGCTTAATTCATTTCAAATGAACGCCTATTCATAAATTAGAAATAACATTTTATATATAATGTATAATAGAGAAAATATCTTTAAATTTAAAGAGAGAACTTTTATATATTATGATAATGTTATCTATTTTGGTCAAGAAACGTTTATTGATTTCTCCTCATCTTTTATGCAAAATATCTTTTATGCTTAATGTTATTGAACCTCGATGATACTAAATATCAATTTAGGTTACAATTAAATGACTAACTGATAAATTTATTTAAATGCAACATCACGTGATTCTTTTCATATCATTCATAGCAAGTACACAATCTAATTGAAATCTATCAATCTCTACTTGAATTCAACCGTATTCCAACTTCAATAACTTAAGCATAAAAAAGTCTTTGATCATTGCACTTCCTTTTTCTCCTGTGATCGATTAGGCTTAACCGATATTGTTTCACCTTGTAGGAAGCCAAGATGAGAGACAATTAACCCTAAGTTGGTGATGAGGCTAGTGTGGAGGAACGAGCATTTGCATATTTGGAATGTTTGCGAAGAAAATGACGTAACTTTTACATATGGTGTCCGTTTTGGGTCCATCACCCCATTCCTAAAAGCTCACGACGATTCCTATTGAACTCACCGCTTCGCCGTGATATATGATGAATTTTGGGCGTTTGAATTCATTTCCTAAGTCAAAACGGCACTTAATGTTTCTTAATTCATTATTTTCAGTATTTACTTATTTTGCTTTGTAGCCCAATCCATTAAGGGATTGATGGCCCAATAGGTTATCTTCTCTTTCAGTATTTAAGACTCCAAAATATCTTGTAGGTTTTTTTGATTGTTCATGAAATAAGAAAAAACATTTGTTTTCTTAAAGTGCAATTCGATTGTTTTTGTGTTGTAGACTCGATCTACATCAATTGATAAAAGGTTTCACCCACTCAATAGCAACACACAAATAGAATGAAATAGAGATTAAACTTCTTTTCATTATTATTGTTGTTAAGTTACTTATTTTCTATTATTG
This sequence comes from Fraxinus paxiana, assembly GCA_902829205.1. Lineage (NCBI taxonomy): Eukaryota > Viridiplantae > Streptophyta > Magnoliopsida > Lamiales > Oleaceae > Fraxinus > Fraxinus paxiana. The sequence continues at coordinate 8,590 of CADEPE010005864.1, read as the reverse complement.
CTTTGGTAAAGAAGGAAAAAAAAACGCATGTAACAAGTCCTACAACGAATTCCAGTTGCTGATTCTTGATATTTTGATCTGAAAACAATTAAGGGAATGATCTGAAAAGGATGTTTCTAATAAATGTAAAAATGTCCAGTGGAAATCAACACGCTTAACTAAAATTCTTAAAATAAAATCACACTTAAAAACTAATTATAAATACCCCCCAACTAAAACTAGGCATTTACGCTTAACCACACCTTTGGACAGAAAATCCGGGTTTCCAAAGGTCGTCATCAACTTTCATCACACTTCCATCTGGAGGTCGGAACACAGCTCAAGTAACGACACCAGTGGCAACTGTCATATCCATTCACTCCTCGAAACAGCATCACTAGCCCTACGGTAAACCTGCATTTAGAGAGACGGCAACTTAGTAATACTGATATGTAACGTCTAATAAGATGGAACAGTCAACCAAACTTTTACTACAACGAGTTCAAATCGCTAATAAACCAAAAAGAAAAGGAGGCGATAATTCTTCTAACTTTCAGTTTCAACCATCCACCACGGCTTTTAAACATGATATTAACAATAGTAGTGATGAGGAAAGACTCCTATTGATAGTTTGGGGGAGTGCCTTACCCTGCAATCAGTAGTATAAGAGAAAACACCCACAAGACATACTGATAACCTTTGTATTTAGATTTGACACGAACACCTTCTGGAAGATTCTGGCGATCTATCCACCCAAACTGAGGAAGGGGTAGTAGAACGAAACCTAGAAGGAATCCCGTCAAAAATCCACCTATATGAGCAAAAATATCAACATGCGGAAGAATCCCAACGGCTAAGTTTATGGCAACTATCACCAAAAGCGTCAACAGTGCAGCAATCTGAGAGCCAAATAAAACAAATCAATTAAGAGCATGCAATAGATATAGATATATATATATATATATCTTAACAGTTCACATGAACATATAGAGAATTTACTAAAGCATGCCAGTTACTTTTAAGTAAATTTCTTTTGCCATCTTTGATCTGGAAGTTACTTTTTCGGGGGGACTTTTTTGTTCAAACGTTTGCTTTTTAAGAAGTTATTACTTACTCTTAAATAATTCTTTTTATTGTTTGTTAAGCTTCGCCAAACATGCTTGTGAAGTAAAAATAAAAGATAAGATGGTAGAAAAACAAGCAAGCATCACCCGCCTTGTTCTTATATATAGTCCAGTTTGTAATCAACTCAGAAAGCATTGCTCCAAGAATCCCAAAAAGTGCACCAGAAGCCCCAACAGAGATGTAGTTTTGAATAAGCAAGGAGGAGAGTACGCTACCACCAAAACCCGATAACAAATAGATAATTCCAATGCGCACTGCCAAATGACAAGACAATTTGAGCAGGTTTTAAAGGACAATGAACACTAAAGTCGTGCATAAAAATGTCAATTCATAGAGATAGATGTTTCAGGGTGAGAGCCCATACCGAAGCCGAAATGCTGCTCAAGGCGGATGCCGATGAAGACGAGACTCAACATATTTGCAAGCAGATGTATAATACCAGCATGTAGCCACATACATGAGACAAGCCTCCACTCTTGATGCTGATGCACCACCTTAGTCCATTTAAGAGCACCTAACTTCTCCAATCTTTGGTAATAAGAAAAGCAAGATTGCAATATGATTAGCTCTTATAAAATGTGTACATAACTTTTATTTTTATTTTTTTGGCGTACTAATTGAAACGATTACCCTGACATCACCAACCAACATCAAACAAAAAATACGTAATCAGAGAGAAGCAAAAATTCATCCGAAAAAAATTCTAAATACAACAACCAAGTGTGTACTAAGATGGTATCAAATCAGATCAACGTCGTAAAACAAGCGAAGACAATATATTTGTAAATACTGTAGAAGAAAACCTTAATGCGTGAACTCAAATACCACAACAGACAAAGACATACTCCTACAAAAGTAAGTACACGAGCATTGTAATAAAAAAACAAACTTAATCTAAGTTGCATCATATCCCAAAAGCAGAAAGGACTTAGTATGTTAATTAATACATTAGAAATACGACTCATTTTCAACTTGATGTCGCGCATAGATTTTTCCATCATCAACTCATAAGATCATTCTCAAGCTATTAACCGAGCATATTTATGAGTGCTCTGTTTCAATTTTCTAATAAAAGAAACGAGTTAAATCATTCACCAAAATACAAGAAGTTTGAATACATATAGATGCAGGTGACTCAAATTATTGGGAAGGAGAAATGACAAAACTGGATTTAAGCCAACACATTCTGAATTCATAACATTTTAGGGCCTCTGGACAAAATTATTAAACAAAGAATGGTAGTCAATTCGCAGCGTTCCCAACAACCAAAACAAACTAATTCCACTTCAAATTTCTTGTAAGAATCAAATGCATATATTTTGCATACACTATAGGGTAAAGACTCAGTTTTTAAGCTAGAAAAACTCAAATTCTCTGCAAATAAAACATGCCCTTGATCGATTTAACAAAAATCTCTCCTAAAAATAAGAAACTAAACACAATTCGCACAAACTCCGCACAAAAATGAAAATAAAAGAGCATGTCCTTAACTGATCCAACAAAATTTTATCCTCAAAAAGAAATTATACAATAACTCATATTAATATTGCACAAACTAAAGAGTAAAGACTCATTTTTTACACCAGAGAACCTCAAATTCATATTCACAATAAAGAAAAGGATAGAAGTAAAATTATCCTCACGTGGAAGAAGAAGGCCCAAACAGAGGATTCTCCCTCAACGGCTGGAAAGAAAACCTCCCAAGAAACCTCGCCACACATTTTCCTTCATCAACAGGAACGAACCCCCGATTCTTTACATGTTTTGGGCAATTATTCACATACATCTCGACCACAAACACCGCAACATTAGCAGCAATAAAAAGCGGAATCAACCATGATGTCCATTGAGTCTTTCTATCTTCAACTGAATAGGCTGCTGATGAATTATTATTGCTTCTCCTACTTTTCTCTCCCCTGCTTTCCAAATCATCCGATGGCATGGCTATGGCTAATTTTTTCCTCTTTCTTTTTGCTGTCAGTTTCTGTTTTCAAGAACTTTCACCTGAACTGTTGAATTCATTGCGTATTTAAGTGGGATAGTGTGATGATAATGGGATATGAAGTGGGTTTAATGGGAGAAACGGTTCATTTAGTAGTGAGAGAAACAAGGGAGTTGTTCACCTCTGTCAGCAATGGAGCTTGGTTCCTCTGTTGATGCATTTACAACGTTATTATATGCCTCAGATGATTCCCGATTTTTATTTTTATTTTTTAGAAAAAAGTGAATGGTGATGTGGCAAGTTGTAATTGGATTGTTGATGTGATCAAGTACGATGTGGATGCGTATGATCATATCCAGAACCAGTGGTTTAAGTACGAGGTCTGGGAGTTTCTACTTTTATTTTGGCGGTTACTATTAAACCGACGAAGAGGAGGGATGGAGGAGGGTTATTTATCCCCATTTTTTGGGTAAATATTCTTTTTCTTTATTTTTTTTTGAAGTTCTTTCTTAATTTAATGAAGAACTAATTGTCATGTTTTATCAAATTGTGTTGTATATTGGCTCATATATATAAAGTAAAACCCAAATTTACTGGATTTAAATAACGGATGTCGGAGCGGAGTGGAATGAGGGGAGCGCACCGCACTGCACCGCACAAAAATATTAATGATATAACCATATTGTTCATACTGGATAAATTTTTTGATTCATTCCTTATGGACGTAGGTACATCGTCGAACCACGTTAAATACTTATGTTAATTTCTCTATTCTTTTACGCTTACACTCCAACAAATTGCATCAATTGAACTTTGTTCACCAATACAACTTCGAAGAGTTAACTAAGCTAGAGCATGGAATTTAATCATTTTTTATTGTATCAAATGAGATTCGCTCGTTGTTCCATCACAAATCTTTATATTGATTGCTAGACACATTCATAATTTTTTCTATTTGGGAAACAATACCAGTGTACCAATATGAAATGTATAACTATTGCTTAATCAACCTTCCTTAAATGGTGAGTAAATGTTGGGAAGAAAATTGTTTTGTCCAAATTAAGCCATGTTTAATGCCCTTTAAAATAAATTTATTTTTCTACGTACTCGTTTTCAATCATACGTTCACACACATTAAAATATTTTGCACATAAATTCAAAAAAATTTCCTACTTTTTAATTATATATTCTTCAATTATTTAAAATATTATTTTTAGTAAACAGGGGCTAAATGAACCTTTAATTTTTGTTGACACGTAAGGAATACTCTTAGCATTTTTTTTATTTTCTCTAATATATTGGCCAATCTTTGATAAATTTTTCTTTATCCAAGTACAAATGGACCACTTCAAAATCTGGTAGGACATGGAATTATTAATTATCTTGTCATAATAGGCGTGTTCAGTTGTTAGGAGATAATAGAGGGATGTCCCTAATCTTTAATCCGTTTAGCATTTTGGTCCTCAAACTTTGAAAGTAGGTGTGCATGTTTCAGCCTTGATATTCAAATCTTTGTGAAGAACTAAAATCTACCCATTTTTCCAATAATAAAATCAAATCATTAATAAAAACAAAAGAAAAGTCAAAGAGAAAAAATTAAGTTTACCCTCGTTGTCCCACCCTCACAACCACACTTGCACACCACAAATCAGGTAACTCCATCCGCCAAACCTTACCAATGAATGCCACCCAACCTCACCCTACTCTTCTACTGCTACAGAATTCGTTGTTTCCACTTATCACTTCTTATGGAATTTACCTAAAATAGCCACGATGATCAAGAGGCCATCAATAGCATTGAATGTTACCAAAGTGGAAGATTGAGGATATAAATATTGTTTTGTGAAAGTTGGAAACAAAAGTGCAATTGAGGACCTCCATGGCTATTCCTATGCTTAAATGTTTTAAACCTTCACCAAATCTTGATTGATTTATTGTTTAAATTCAAATTTTATATAGGGAAAAGCTAAAGGTAAACGCCCTGGTACACGCCCCTCACATAAGCGAGGGGCCCACCGCAAATATAATAATTTTGCCCTCCCCTATTGTGAGGGGGCAGTGGGGCCAGGTAATCGGGTGTGTAAACGCCCGGGTACCTATAGCAAGTCCCTTTTATATAGGGGTTCAGGTTATATTATTATTTATATAAAGGACAATGCTATATGTAATATTAATTGACAACATTGGTTGACAACATCCTGTTTGACATTATCATATTCATCCATTTTTAAAAATTGATTTTTAAATCATATGGTAGGATTTTGACAGCGCATGATTGTCAATCATTGTTGTCAACTAATATTGTACACTTAGATTTATTCATAAATTTGTAACCTTCAATGCAATGATATTGTTACCAATTAATTATATTGCTATATCTGTAACCCTCGTGATAATGTTATCATTTTCATTCACATAGGAGTTAGGTGTGATGTCAATTACACTCTTGATAATATATACACTCAAACATATACATGTTTCATTTCTGTATTTTTGATCAACAATTCCAAGTGATATAATCTCTTGAATATATTTCTTTATCTTGATTTGTTGATTTATTTATCTACCTTTTTGATAAATAAATCTTATTGCTTAAATATAAAATTCTATACCCAAATTATAATTTTCTTAACATGGGATGGATCCTTTTTTTAGTATATTATATAATTTTTTAGCAGTATTATAAAATACGTGCATAAATAACTCTCAAGTAAAATAGACTACCTAATCATGATACATAAATGTATATACAATTTCAAAAAAAAAAAAATCTTGAAAAATATATTTTATGTTTATTGTTAATTAAAATATGATTGTTTAGTAAATGTATTTTAAGAAAGTTTGGAAAGGCATTTTTCATTTTCTCTAACATATTTCTCTAACAAGAGTCAATATGCTTTTAATGAGTGGGGTCGGGATGGGGAACAAGTGGCTACAAACGAGGTGGTCAGAATAATTTGGACATATTACAATTTACGTGTACTAAAAACATTAGAATTTGGACAATCGTAAAAGAAAGAAAGAAGCTTGTAAAAGTACAAATATCACTCGATAAGAACAATAACAGATTTACGCAAGACATGAGTTTTAGAATATGTGTCTACTAAGAACAAATGTTATCTCGTACTTCATTTGAAATTCTCCAATTTCCTTGCAAATCTTTTATGATTGATTTGATGGTTTGCTTGAGATATACATGCTTATAGGTATGGAGTAGATGTACATATATATACATTATTCATTTTTGTAGCTTCAAGACTTATTATTAAACTACAGGAATTGTCGTATTTCTACAAGAAAAGAAAGGTTTGAAATCAATATATATGCAATAAATTTAATATTTCTATTTTTTGTTATAAATCAAGGTCAGGATACTAAGAAAAGTGAAGATCAAAAATTAAATAGTTGAATTGAATTGAATTGAATTGAATCGGGATTGAATTAGGGACAAAACGAGCTCAAATCAATTATAAAATAAAAATAAAAATATGGTTTAAGGTGAATGAGCTAATTCGTGTTTAGTTTTGGCAATTTCCAATGTTATCGATTTTATCCCAAATGAACGGATCGTTAAAAATAATAAAATGATGAATTGAATATCGTTCTTACAATGATTAATTATCTACTTATTTTTACTTTAATTAAAGAATAAATATATTTGTACAAGTTTTTTTACAAAAAGCCACATGGCGGCCTCCTATTGGCCCGCTGCAGGCGCCCCTCAATAGGGGGCCATGTGGCTTTTGTAAAAAAAGTTAGCATGGTTGTTAATTAAATGTAGTGGTAATTCAAACAGACACAATTACTTATGGTATATTGGTTTATATCAGTTTATTAGACTTGTAATATCAATTTTCAACTACAAATTAAAGGTATTCAAAACTTTTTTAACTTGTCACACGTGTAACGGAAAAATTTATATGTACCCAACTATTAAATAATAATTCATTTTATACTACTAAACCCAAGTAATAACCAATTTTACTACCAAACTCTTTTATATGCAAAAAGTATTGCATAATCCTCCCCTTCGGGGGTGGCTGAGTTAGTGGAGCAGGTGAACGCGGAGGTCGAAAGTCACGAGTTTGAATCCCCTGCCAACACTTTCTCGGTCGAGCCAGTCGCACCAGACTTGTCTACTGCGGTTTACCTCTCTTATGTTGTTTGCGGGCTATTACATATAGAGTGGGATTTACCCAGTGCGCACTCACAGTGGTCGAGCTCCGCCCCTTCGAGGAGGTCGGGGCTCCGCTGGCAAGTAGCGGTTGCGGGTTCCTACGTCATCAAAAAAATAATAATAAATAAGTATTGCATAATCCGCTTTCCATTTCTGAAGTTGTAACTGATGGTATAAAGGGAATTCAATAGGGATAGCATTAATTGTCATTGCTGAACTTATGGAGATTGAAAATTCAAAAATACAGTGTTTGATATTATACTAATAACAGGTGATTTGTGGCTGATTGAATTCGAATTTGGAGATCAGATGGTTATATTCCCATGATCTCTATTCAAGAAATTTATAGAAAATGATTACAGATAATTTCTTCCTTTTTGTAATTATTAATCACGAATGTTGTGTTTACTTTAAGCAAGGAGCTTTGTAAATTGTTGAATCATGATCCTTTATGCAAGATTTGTTTCCTGTGTACATATAGCTGAGAGTTCACAAATAGTATTGATCAAGCATCTTAAGCTTCTCACGCCACCAGGTGAGTTAAGAATTCTTTGTAGCGAAGACCTGACAATTGACAAATTTGCATATTACAGCAAAGCCCCGACAATAATGGAACAACATTCACCTCTATCAAAAGCTGAATTGTCATAATGATCTATTCCCCACTATATTAAGGTGAAATTGTTTAGAGTGAGAAAGATCCTACAGACTATTTAAACTGAACAGATCCTACGCAATGACGATTCCCTTGATCTTTCTATCCATCCTGATGCTCTGTGATATAAGATCGAAGTTAGTCTCGTAATTTTCGATGACCTTCTCACGGACATGCTTGTATAGTTGAGCTGCAAGGTGTTCTTGCAATTTTTGGATTGAACATATCTGCCATCACATCCATCTTCTGCTGGATAACATATTTGGCAAACTTTATCAAGTATAAATTGTAAACATCAAAGGAGTCAAATACATCGATTCTTCACAAAATATATGAATTCAAAACATGTGAAATAATCTGAAGATGGAGAAAATTGTGGTGTAATGGTTAAACTTTCAAACATTAGGATTCTTGATTTTGTGTCAAAAAAGAAAGCTTGGGTTTTGGGATTAATTTTGGCAACAAAATCGATGTATCTGGTGCTTGTTTGGTGGATAAATTTAAGCCATCAAATCTTGAAATTGATGAAAGATACAATATATTGTGTTTTTTTTTATCTTACTATTAAAAGGTAATATTTATGGTTAAAAAAGTAGTAGTATAATTTGAGTTTTATTTTAAAACTAGTAAGGCGCACGTGCATAGTATAGTTGGCTATATGATAGCGTAAATATAAAAAAAAAAAAAAAAAATTTTATTAAAAATAAATTAA
>CADEPE010005824.1:0-10489 GCA_902829205.1 Fraxinus paxiana | reverse complement strand
TTTAGTTTTCAATTATGAGAATTACTAAATGTTATATAAAATAGAAAATGAAGGATTTGATTGCAATTTGGATTTAGTGGAGCGCTAAGTAGCATTATATGGAACTCATGTCATTTTATACAAATAAAACCTTAAATCACCGATACAAAGAGAGAGAAAAGAAAGGAAATGGAAAGAAAAAAGAAAGAAGAAGAAAAAAAAGGGAAAACTTAGAGTCGCCACCTTTTTCCACCCTTTCGGTTGCGACGCTAGGTTTATAGAGAGCAAAAAGGGTAAAGAAGAAAAGGAAAAGAAAAAGAAAATAAAGAAAGAAGTAAAAACGACGAAGTGTCCGATTGAAAATTGGAGGATCCGACACATATTTCATACCCATACCCATACCCATGTCGTGTCGTGTCGTGTCCGACACGGGTAGTCTAACTATTTTGAAAAGTCCGAGCATCATAGAAGATAAGAAATCTAGTTTAAGATCCTTTTAAGAAATGTTTAGTAGGGAGGATTGGAAAACACTAGATATTATTAACAAAGCAAAAAAGTGATAAAATCTTGTTTACCATATTGTCCAAACTTGAACTTTGAATGATTCTTACCTGAATATCAAGAAATAACTGCATGCACATCTTGTCAGTATCAGACACAGTATGGTCTGTTACCTCTGTGCTTGCTCCAGCTCGCTTTTGTGCACCTAAACGTATTTTCTGAAGAGAAGACTCCGTCTTTCTTGCCTGTAATAATAATAAGTGCCAGTTGGCAATGCCGTAAGAGAAAGATAGCAGGAAGTTATTTTCTCATGAAAAACAACAAAAAGCCAAAACCAGCTTTTTGGCAAAAACTGCCTAGTGGCTATCCAACTGCTGAGGGAGTAAAGCAGTGTACGTGTTTTGGCTAAGCTTAAAAAGTTGACTTATCAAGTAAATTAGTACGTTTCAAAATAAACATTATTTATTAGTCAAGGATGGAAAAAAGTTCGCCACTAGTTATGAGAGAAACTTAAGTTACATTCAAAGTAACTTATGTAAAGTTTCAAGGAAATTAAGTTTACCCAAACACGTGAAAACAAAAGTTACTTAAAAATAGCTTTTATTTTTTCTAATCTTAGCCAAACATGCACTAGTCATTCAGTTCATCTCATAGATGAGATTTTGGCACAAATCCATTCCAAAGTCCAGGAAGGGTTCTAGAAATTTATTTAAGGAGCGTGTCAAGGACAAAAGGGATGCTTGGGAAGAGAGGAAGAGAGAGGTGTCTTCCTAAAAATTCAGACAATATGCTCAGGAATCTACATACCACACTAACGAGCTCAGCAGCTAATTCATAATATCTGCGAGTAATCTCACTAGTAGCACTCTGCAAGAGTTCATTTCGGAGGTTGCCTGTTAAATACATGGCAACTCGCTCTCCATCAAGAAAAGCCTGCAGAAAGTAAGATGTTTTAGATGGAAAAAACTATGATTCAGAAAAAGTTGATAACATATTGTAAAGCCAGTAAGAGAGAGGCATACACTTCAAAAAGTGGGGAAAATATGCATTATTCCAAGAAAAAGCAATCTCTAACGGGTTCACAAAGCATTTTAAAGGTTCAGGAAACCAAAACAATTCTGATGCATTTTATTTTCAGTTTAATAAGAATATGCAGACTTTCTCGCGATATATGAACGTGCATACTAAAATAGATTCTGATCCTACCGAGTTTCAATATCGGGCGATCTTAGCAGATATACCTACCCCTCATCCCCAACACCAAGGTGTTAGTGTGGTATGTGCCACCTATTCTTTAGCAGCTCAATAGATGGTTTATGCTCTTAAATTTATGGAGTATTGTCAATTGTGGAAGGTTCCATACAGTACTTTTTTTTTTTTTTTTTGGAAGGTAATAAAAATTTTATTAATCAAAAAGCATAATACACCGGAAGTGTATTACTGAACATTCTGTACTCATGAGGCGCACATCATCCACATCTATGTCATATCTACACAAATGTTGGTTCTTACCACAGGTACGAATACATGAGAATTAGCTGCTCAAGCATCTATCATTTGATGCTTAAAATGAAAACATGTGGTTTGGGTACTTGCGCAATAATTATAGCATTAGCAGCAACAGCAAGAGGACTTGCTACAAGGTTAACATTTTCTTCTTCCATATAGGCCCCCAACTTACTAGTTTCATATCATACAAGTGGAATTTTATGTTACAACTATTGGGGCCAATTTTTATTTTCTAGGGAGAAGTTATTTTTTCACATGAAAGCATATAAATCCTTTTGACACCAGAGTTGAAATACATGTAATATATCCACTTAAGATGTTAAATGTATAAAAAGCTAATCTGACATAAGCATGTTGTCATTTATCTTATAGCAAAATGACCGTATAAAAGGAAATCTATGCTCAGTAGGAAAATATTCTGGAGGTGAAGACATTAAGTACCTTTAAAGGACGCAATACCCCTGTTACATATGGTGAATGCCTAACAGGAAGAGGTCTCTGACCCACCCTATACGTTGCAGTTATTCCCTTCAACTGTCGCAAGTCCTACAAAAAAATTTGCACATGGCATGCCCCAAGTAAATTGTAGTCCATGGTTAAACTGAACATAGAGCATGTTTGGCTAAGCTTAAAAGGCGCCAAACGGCGAATAAAGTCCAAGGAAGCTTATTAGTGTAAGAAATTGGATAAAGATGTTTTACCTCCACCGATTTTTCAACCAACGTTTCTATTATTGAATTCATTACAAGAGGCAGAAGAACTTTCAGGGAATTTCCGCCCCGCAGAATACTCTGCCTTACAGGATCAAGCACTTCGGGGGAACACGACTTGAGAAGCTCAAGCACATTCCCTAGGTAACCACCACAAATTTCCTCCACCAGACAATTTAGATCATGAATTATCTGTAAAAGAACTGTTATTAATAAATATAGCATAATCGACTTTTTTCACAAATTGCACAAGGCATGAAATTAACGGTGAATTGCAGGTTACAACATGCCATATTCATGTATCTGTAATTCAGGAGGTCGGGAGAGGGGAAACCGGGCAAAAAAACATTCAAGATTTGAATCGAAAATTATGTTCAGAGAGAGAAAATCACTCGGTACAAATGGCAAAAAATTGGCAGTAAACTGGTAAAAATAGAATTAACTAACAGCCATATTTATCATTGGACCTAATACAAGGAGAAAAAAAAGCCTTTCATACTCACAAAAAATCAGCATGTTGAAAATGACCATATCACGGAGCCACAAGTCATGCAATTTATGACTATTTGACAATCTAGTGTCCACTGAACAAAAAGATACAAATAACACCAAGTAAACCATATCAACATAAGTAATAACTCAAACCAGCAGTTTCCACTAATGGGTAGTGAAGTCCACAAGTAAATATCATAAAAACTTCTAGTGTCTGTCTTTAGGATTGTGGGTGAATACAACAATGTACAATATTTGAGGATGAAAGTCGAGACTTAAAACACATCTCAAGTAAAAATATAAAATGACGAGTTCCAATTCCACAAGTAGGGAAAATGAAAGTATAAAATCATGGATCTGGGTCAGGGGTACCCATGGGCTCCGTGGCCCCAAGGATATGATAATTTAGAGTTCTAAAACAAGTCATAAAGTGAGGGCAAGGGGGAAGAGCACGAACTAGATGCAAAATCCAGCCACCTCTAGCAACTCCAAGCATAATAGGCGTTTCTCACCCTCACCCCTTCACTTTTACAATTTTTTTTTTTCAAACTCCTTAAAAAACCTAGCTTCTCCGTCCACCTGCATCAGCTATAGATGAATGATAAGAAGTTGCATAAGCCAAATTCTCTTTCTCCACCAAATCTGATTTCCTTCAAGCATTTTCTCACAACCCTCCCCCTCCCTCCCTCCAGGGAGTAAGCAGATCTCCCTTGCCTTCATTTCCACTTTCATGATCTATCTTTATGTTTCATATTCTATGTTCAACAATGATTATTTCACATATGTCATGTTAATGCATAGAGCATTTTCAAGAGACTCCAAGCATAATAGGCGTTTCTCACCCTCACCCCTTCACTTTAACGATTTTTTTTTTTTTCAAAATCTTTAAAAACCTACTTCTCCGTCCACCTGCATCAGCTATAGATAAATGATAAGAAGTTGCATAAGCCAAATTCTCTTTTTCCACCAAATCTGATTTCCCTCAAGCATTTTCTCACAACCCTCCCCCCTCCCTCCCTCCGGGAGTAAGGAGATCTCCCTTGCCTTCATTTCCACTTTCATGATCCATCTTTATGTTTCATATTTTACGTTCAACAATAATTATTTCACATATGTCATGTTAATGCATACAGCATTTTCAAGAGACTCTTAAACATAAAATTCTCTCTATTTAAAAAGACAATTATTAAAATTATGCTCCAAAAGACTCTTCAAATTGACATTTTGAAATAGAGAGTGAGTTTGACTCTTCAAATTTGGAGAGCCAAACACTCTCTAAAATTAAATGCATTCGAAATATTTCAATTTCCAATAGAGAAAAATAATATAATAATTTAGAGGGACGTTAGTGAAAATAAAAGATATGGAAAAATAATAAATATTTTTTTGGAGTAATAAAATTAAATTTTAAAAATAAAGAGCATGTTGGAGCACTTAAAAAAATTTACTCTCTAACTTTATAGACTTTTTCTAAAATGTTAAATATGTTCTTTAAAAATAGAAAGTCTCTTGAAGATGCTCTTATGGTGTCTTCCAAGAGTGGCATATGAACACTTGCATGATTGTATCACTGAAATGAACCTACATCTCTCTGATTGGAAAATATAAATGTATTAAGCCAAACAAGCGTGGATCATTTTTCAATCACTTGCCAATTATTGATTTTTTTAGATCTCTCTCTTCATAAAAGAGATTTAGCCCCTGTTTGGGCTCCATTTTATTCAAAATGCATTTTCTCTCCTTTCAGCCACATTCTCCAATAAAATAATATTACACGTAAATCTAAAGCGTTTTCTTCTTTTTTTAACCACACATTCTTCAAAAAAACACTATTCTAAACATTTTCTCCAAATTTTGATTTTAATGGAGCCCAAACAAGGACTTAATTAATATAAATTAATAGTCACTATCTGAGACAATTCTTAGATAAACATGAAGATAATCCTCAAATAGTAAGGAATGGCATTATAATAGTCTAAAGAGGGGAAGTGGACAGGATAAGAACTGACAATTCATTTTGCACAGACAAATAATACAGATGGTCTGAATAAATGAGATACATACATAAAGAAAATCTTCTGGGCTAGCAGAAACAGCCCACTCAGATCCAGATTTGGAACCCGCATTACCAGCTTTGCGAGCATCCATTCCAACTGATAACCAGTTTGAGAATCTGTAATGATAATACAGTTCAAAATTCTAATATGTCCATACGTCCATTTTTAAGTCAAATCATCAAACAGATTTATATTTCTAAACCCAGCTAACAATGAAAGAAAACTAACCGTGAAACCGGATCCAAAAAAAAAACTAACCGTGAAAGAAGTTGCAAAAACAGGCGTAAAAACTTGTCAGCGCAAGAAAGGACAAAAACATCATCTCTCCAGCATGATCTCAAGCAATCCAAAAGAGAGATACTTTGCTTCAATAATAAGTTTAAAGAATGTCCCTGATCTGAGGACAAGTTTTGAGAGGGCTGAAGTGCAGTAACTGCAAGTGCAGATTCCAGCGTCCCAGCAATTTCCTGAAATCTAAGGCAATTAATTCATGTAAGTAGTTCTATCTTTAAGTTTCTCTTGTTAATACTTCATCACCTTCCTAAGATTGGAGAGGCCTAGCAGACTTAGTTATAGACTTGTATATCAGATCATGGTGAGTACCTCAATGTGAAATAGACCCCAGTATTCCATTGCTTTATAAATTCCATATAGACTGCTTCTTCCCGAAATTTAGCAATTGCAGATCTAGAGGGGCAGTGACCTAGCATGAAAATGTAGTGTAAGACAGATGTAAATGAGAAAATAATTAACGAGCCAACCATTAATGTGAATGTAGAACGTGCTGAAGGTTCCTCCACAACCTTCTAAGTAAGCCAAGAAATTTAGGCTTGATTTGTAATTTTTTAGGAACTCTGTGGGTCTTCCAGGAGAGAAAGCCCCAGGTTTTCCTTTCTGGATTGCTGATAGAACCTCTCTGAGAATAGAATTGGACAGAAAGCTGAATACATGTAGACCCGAATTTTCTGCACATAATTTTAAATACAAGAACAATAAGCAATCATAGAGAAACGTCAAAGTCCAGCTAAACTTGTTATTCAAGAAATAAAAAATTGATTAGCTGTCAAGAAATTTACAAGGCATAGAAGTTTTTAGAAAATTTGGTTTAAAATGTATATTCAATAGTCCTGTGAATTCCAATAATGTATGCATGATTCTGTTGGTGCGGCTTTCAGGGTTGTGTGCAGATGCAAACAAACGACTAAATGAAGACTTCATGTTACAGTAACTGCAATAAAATTTGCAGAAAGAACCAAAAAGAAACGAGTTTGATAAAGACAAATCATATGCAGGTTAGGGGTTGTTAAACATATTTAGGCATACAACAACAGGGTTTTGCTTTTCCATTAATTTTAACAGATCCGTGATAGATAAGATAACTTATTCTTGTGTGGTCTCGTACACGGTGCAAAGATCATGTTAATGTAAAGGGGAAGAATTCTTGCTACTTTTCCAAATTCCACCTTATAGCATCATTGATTTGCTTATTCATTTATTTTTCTAATTTTTTTTTTTCTTGCAGAAGAAATTGCTTGTCTGTTATGAAGGCACAATATCTGTATTGTCCATAAAAAAAGCTCAACTCTACTAATAAAATCCTTATTCCACTGTGCTAACTCGCATATAATCTCATTTCTTCGTTTTTAGTTCAAGGTGCTGAAGGAAAGAAATCAATCTGGCATTAGTACAAACTGCCGATATTACCAGTTACCACAGACATCTGCATACTAATTTATCCAACTTAGAAGTGCACATTGTCAACAACATGACAGTAGTGCCCTGAACTAACAATGACATATTAATCCACTATGAAATTTCAAGTTTATTAATTCTGCTTCAAGGAAACAGGAGGACAATATAATTGCAATATTCCTTTATTAACACAGAATAGAATAACACAAGATGTAACAAGCATACCTGTAAAAGATATTTCCAATAAAAAATTACAATCATCATCAATGTATTGCTTGATTCTTTCATAGTCTTGGTCAAGTTCGTCTGAAGATTCCCCACCAACTGCACTGGATGAGCCGTGAGGGATAACCTTCTGTACAAATGGTGCCACCACTTTTAAGCGGAAAATATCTTCAGCACTCTTCGTATTATCAATAGCAGCATATGCACGTAGGCAATTGTATATTGCATTTGCATCTTTGTGCTCAAGTCCATCAACAAAACAGTGTCCCAAACTTGTATCCAACAACACGCCAGCATTCTGTATCCTCTTCACCATATTCTCAATGAAGGGCATATTCTGTACTGCCATCATACAAAAAGAATGTGGTTTAAGTACTGTAAATTCCACCGACTGTGTATAACATATGGAATAGAGGGACACCAAAAAGAATTGCAGGATGAGCAAAATATCAAACCACATAATTAGCTCTTAGATCAGACACGTCATAACTCTACTATTGAGCCTACCCATGTATAAAGGAGCAGGAAATCAAGAGTAAGGGAAAATCAAATCTATTATGGAGGAAATTTTGCATACATTTTGTTTAAACTTAATTTGTGTCATAAATATCACCTTAAACTGTTTCACGTATTTACAATTCTTTAAATAATAAGTGTATGCCATAGATTTATAGGTCGTAATCCATGAGTGAAGAGAAGAGTCAGGCATTCAATACTCTGAATTTCATGTGCTGTCATAATAGGAATTCTATGAGCATCTAAACATCGATGTCTTGGTTCTAATAATAACAAAAACTAAGACTTATCGTTATAATTTAGTAGTTGGCTGCATGAATCCCGTTTGACCGCTTTGTTCATTCAATCATTGCATCTCTTGAAAGATCCACTGCAACCATATCATTCGCAACCACAACATGTCATGTTAGTTTTGGTCTAACTCTCCCTATTGTAATTGTCTAAGAAGCAGGGAGAAGTGTGAACTTATTGCGTACTCGTATCCGATACATATCCAAACTTGAATATGCATGGACACGTTCTAATATGTACTGAATATGTGTTATTTAATTATTTTATATTTTTTAAACTTTGTATATGTATCAGACACATAAAGAACAATTTAATTGGTTTTAAACTCTTTTGAAGCTCATTATTATTTACAATAGATGATAATTTTCTTTTTTCTTTTTACTTGATAGATAAGTATGAGTGAAATGTTTTAAAAATCACTAAACTTATACATTAGTCACGGACTACTTACTGAACTATGAAATACTTCAACTTGCTCACTGAACTTATCCCGTTTGCACTCCATCTATCACTCCTTAAAATATGTTAAATATTTTGCTGATGTGAGCATGATAATCTTGCGTGGCGACTAACAGGTGCCACGTGAACCGAAATATCCAACTCACATTTTAAATTAGTTTAAAAAATAAAACTTAAAAAATAAAAAATAAATAAAAAAAATAAAAAAAATGAAACCTTATGTTTCAAGGAATGGGAAATGATTTTCAAATGGGCAAAACACATTTTTACAATAAAATAAAAAGAATAAATAAAAAACCTTAACATAAAACACACAAAACTAAAACCGACATCAGAAACCCAAATTCAATTCCAAACCACCAATTTCCCCCTAAGGCAAAATCGCCGTAGTCGCTGTAGTTAGCCATGAGATCCGCATACCATATAACGAAATCAGCAAATTTCATATCCCTTTAAATTTTTCAGTCATCCTTTTTAAGGCAAAAAATTGAGTTTCATCAGTTTATTTTCCTATATATTAATTTGGGTAGCATGAATCTAGATAATATATTGGTGAGATGGGAAGAAAGTGAATGCCAATTAGAGCATAAAAAGCACCCAAAAAAGCTTACAATTGTGAACAAACTGTAGAAAAGCTACAAATACTACTACTTCTCTGGCAAAATCGTCAACTTGCATTAATAGTTGTGTCACTGGTCGTGGCTGGAGAGTTGGTGGTGGTTCCGTGCATCACACTTTTTATCCCATTCATGAATCCTCAAGCGCAGCTCCAGCGTTGCAATCAAGAAATATACAGCCTGAACTAGAGCTAGAATTTTAACTTCTTGTTTAACCTTAAATATTTCATCAGCCCTTAGCATAACTTCCACCAAACCGTCCTCCTTCAGATCCAGAGCTGCCTTGACTTGGCTGTCCTCTACCGCACCACCACCTCTTCCTCCCTCAATGATTTGAGAGAAATTGGTGGTTTGGAATTGAATTTGGGATTCTGATGCCGGGGTTTAGTTTTGTGTGTTCTATGTTCTAATTTTTTTTTCTTTAATTATAAAAACGTGTTTGCCCATTTGAAAATTGTATCTCACTCCTCGAAACACATGGTTTCAGGTTTTTTTTAATAATTTAAAATGTGAGTTGGACATTTCGATTGACATGACACGCCGTTAATCACCAAACAAGATTACCGTCTTTCACGTCAGCAAAATATTTAACAAATTTTAAGGATTAGTGGATAGAGTACAAACGGAGATAAGTTCAGTGAGTAAGTTGAAGCATTTCATAGTCCAGTGAGTAGTCCGTGACCAGTTAATAAATTCAGTGATTTTCGAAATATTTCTCTCGGATTACTATTATTATTACCAATAACTTGTTGAAAATAGATAACATTTTTTGGCATTATAGGCACTTACTCTTTTGTGCATTCTATGAGAATGAATACAATTACTCCACGACGAAATGAGAAATTGATTTTCATTCTTAGCAATCTACGTCCTTTATTAAGACAATCAAATCTTTATTCAAAAGGTGAATCCAAAATGTTGGATATTGTCAGAGACTCGTTTAATACTCTTGAAAGTGTTAGGCTGCTTAAGATAGCTAATCTTTCATTAGACGAGTCAGAATTGAAGAGTGGTTTTTAATGATAACGAAGAAGTTGGGATAAAGATTAAAATAAAATGCTATATAGACACACACATACATGTCCCACCCAACAACCAAAGTAGTGTCCTCAATTGTACGATGTCCACTTCTTTGTGTATACTATAATGCTATACAATGATCTTAACATCCTTACTTTCACCCGATAATGAGTTCTATGTCGTTTAATAACCCAACATTGAATACAAGAAAGCACAGCATATCAAATAAATGTTTTGTAGAAATTTCTTTTTTAGGGCCTGTTTTGTACAGATTCTGATTTTCTACAGTAAATCAATTCTCATTTTTCAACCACACATTCTTCAATAAAATAATATTTTACATCACATCAATACTTTTTTCTTCTTTTTCAACCACACATTTCCCATCATATCACTATTCAAAATCAATTCTTCCTCCAAA
>CADEPE010005797.1:0-12787 GCA_902829205.1 Fraxinus paxiana | reverse complement strand
TTGTTGATTTTATTTGTGGTTTCATCTCTATTCCTCTCTTAGGGAAAATATTCCCAACATTCGTATCCTCATTTCCGTCGTTAGTTTGTCTAGAAGATGAATAGAACTAACTTTGAAACCAAGAATTTGGTGCCTAATCGGCATTTCCTTTGCCGTTGTTGTTGCTTTGTGAGTGAGCTTTAAGAATTGTGGGCTAATTTTCGATGATTAAGGAAATCAATATTCGAATGTGATTGGAGGCCACATTTTGTAGCATGCGCAAGAAGCTTGTTGTGAGAAGCTGCTACCATCCGTGGTCACAGTAAAACAAACATGCCATCTGCTTGTAGACGGCTTGTCTCACTACGACTGCAATGAAGCTTGTTGCAGCCGCAGTACTATACAAACTTGAACACGTGTTTTGCATGTGTTCGAGTTTTATCGTTACTGGCCCATTTTCACTTCAATTTAGTTATTTAGCCCCTGTTTGTCTCCCATTTTGAAGAGTTTTTGGATCAATAGTAATTTTTTGAAAAACATGGGATTAAAAAGTAGGGAAAAATTTGAGTTTACGTGCAAAATATTTTATTGTGTAAATGTGTAGTTAAAAATGAGTACGAGAAAAAAGGAGTCTTGGAAAAAAAAAAAGGACACAAACTGGGCTTAATAGAAGTATGAATAGTTATGACGCGAATAAAGAGATGTAACCTTTTGGAAGCGTGGTAATACAATCTGAAAATAGATCGATTGATCATTCGGAAAATGTGATGTACAATATTCTCATCCATTTGTCTTCTTCTCAAAGCATTGTGCGTATTTTGTTATCTCAGACATACATACAAAATACGAACCACTTGATAAATGGTGACTTTTTGTTCTCATTGGTGTTTGAAGTTATTTTTGTTAATGCACCAGCACAATGTAAACAACAAAAATAAGTCCATTGTATCTTAGAAGCGTTTTGCTTTCACGTGTGCATCACTGGCAGTTGGAAAATTGGTTTTGCTAGTGGTACATCACCATGTACATAGGGGTGTACACCTCCCTCACATGGGGGTGAGACCCGCTTGAATAAAAATATTTTTTTATTCAAGAGGGTACCACCCCCATGTGAGGGGGGTGTACACCCTTATGTACAATCTTTGATGTACAAGTGAAATTATTCTTGAAAAATACCATCTTAAGAAAAGTGTCAACATATGACTTTGAATCTACTATCGGTTATAATTTGGGTTCTATTCGAGTATTTATTATTGTTCTTCCAACTTAATCATTTTTTTCCCCGACCATTGCGACGTATGCACTAATAGGATGATCAAGTTTTCATTTCATTTTCAAGTCAAGCTAAAACTATAAATTCAATATCAAGTATTGATTTCATGTTACAATGTAGATTATTGAATACTATTGAATAAATGACTCCAAAGTCTTGAGATTGAAATGGGGTCATGAGAGGGATTCTAAGTTTTGAAATTGAGATGAATCTGAATTTTGCTTAATGTTACAAATTTAAACACTTTTCTAAGTTTGGAGATTGCGATGATCGTATTTGTTGACCTTCGTCAAATTAAGAATTCATTAAAATAATTGGAATTATTTTATATCTTGAAAAGTTGAATTTAATATCTAGGCTAAGAACATCATTTCAAGGCGGAACTCCTAGTTTAGCTCAACTCAGCTCGGTATAACTTCTAACTCAACTTGACTTATCTTTAGAGGGAATGAACTGTCGCCATCATACAAGAGAACATCATCATTACACTCTGAATTCATTCACTTCAAGGCTGATATCACGCATTTATCTAATCCAATCATTCCAAGACAAGTGACAAACATCATGGGGCAACCCAAATTGTGTCCAACCACAATCCTGTAATGATTACTTCCCACTTCAGCTCCATCATGACACATGGAGGCCAACCTCAAAAGTCAAATCAAATTTAGGTCCGCGGCACAGACATTGAGGTTGGCATTGTAGCTAATTTGATGTAAAACTTTGTTTTACTATAAATGGGATTGTAATGATCCCTCATTGGGATCGAACTCAACTATTGTATGAAATCCACTTCAAAATTCACTATACTTAATACAAACATATTCTTTCTTTATTATTTCAGCAATATTTTATTATTTCAGTGCAATTCACTTATTTTAGCTCAAATTACCTCTCACAGACATAAGTTAAGTTGACAAAATTGACCCAATCATTTTTCATTGTCAATAGTATTCATAGGATGAAATACTCCAAGTTTGTAAGTTTGCTTATATTATTAATTATCACATTATTACATGAAATCGAGTTTGTGATTTACAATGAAATCTTTACTCACTAAATTTTCTAAACGCTGTTAAGGTGTGTGATCGTTGGGATTGGAGTCGGTCGGGGCATGAGGAGACCAAAATTCAGTTATAAGTAAAAACTTTGTTTATTAATAAAAAATACAATAAAAAAACTTATATAAGCAAAAAAAAGATAAATAAAAAATAACTTATATGATAAATTTCACTTTATGTAAACAATTGCTTATAAAGTAAAAAATTACTATAAATAAGACAAAAATTAACTTGTAAAATATAAAAGTCATAAGTAAAAAATTCAATGTGTAGAAAAATTATTTAAAAGTATAAATTAACTTACAACCGGTAAAATTTAATTGTATGTAAAGAATTATCTATAAATTAATAATTTGAGTATAAGTAAATATTATACTTTTAAGTTTTAAGTTAAAAAAATACTTTTAAATAAAATATTAATGATGAAAAAAAATTCATACAAAAAATTATAAATTAAAAATCTTATTAAGTGGTTTACACATTTACTTCATACTGTTTACACATATCCATTTTTTGTATAAATATATACAATTTTATTCTTTTAAAATTGATATTAAAAACCATTTAAAATTAAATCGTTCATAGACGTTCAAAATCGACACTATAAAAAATTCTGGTAACAGGTACCCAAAACTTTTAAGCAGACCCTTAATATTAATTGAATACTAAATTATTAAAAGAATTACGAAAAAAAAAAAATGCAGTAGGTTATGCAATTACAAAAATTAACTTAATTCCATAAACAAATGTATTGTCAATCTAGTTGAATACTAGAATCATACTAGTTTCATTATTGAGATAAATGTTTAAAAGACCACCGAACTTTAATCATGTGACGGCTTATTCACTGGACTTCATTAATTGTTCTATTAGCCATTGAACTTTAGTCCATCATTGTCCATTACTCATCAGATGGATGTAGTTAAAAAAGGATGCTTACGCGGAGGATGGAAAACCAGCTTGGCCTGTAAATTCCTTTTCTGTTATAAATTAATTCGTCAACTCAGCACCATGTCATTATTTTCCAAAGAAGACATTCACCAAACGTGGCCTTACCAAAATCAATAGTAATGCGTAGCTAAGAAGGAGCTTGAAATCCATATGAAAACCCAATTCGTTTCTGTGATTGAAGTCGAGATTGTGAACCCTAATCCTTTAAAATCCACATATACATATTTTCCATATCATGCTAAACCAAGAAAGCATCAAACAAGAGATCATATTTATCAAACCTAGAAATTCAATTACTGTCACGAACTATCTTTGCCTTTGATTTCTCATTCAATACGGGCTTAAAGTAAAAGCTAAAGAAGAACCAAGCGCCTTGGATGGACTTACGAAATGGATTTGGGGTATAATTTTGGTTTTTCGCAATTCTTATCACCATTTCAGAAGAGAAATGAAATGAATTTGGAGGTGAGGGTTAGGGATTTGGAAATGAAATGAAATGAAATGGATTTGGAAATGATAAGGCGTGTTTCGGATTGTTTGAAAATGGTAAGGAGTGTTTGGCTGACGTGGAAGATCCACTTAAGCATTTAACAATTTAAGTAGATTTTTTGTTGTCCACCTGTACGGATGTATTAACGGAAATCATTTGATGAGTAATTAAGTGCAACAGTGCAAAATTCAATGGCTAATGAGACAATTGATAAAGTTCGATGAGTAAGTCGTGACTTGATGCAAAGTTCGATGACCAACGAAACATTTAACTCTTTAATTTTATGCTATTTTGATTTGTCAAAGATTGTGTAAAAAAAATGATGAAACTATTTTTAAAAACTACAAAGTGTTTTATTAAAAAAATTCAAAATTATTGACTTTATTTAAAATTAAAAAAACAACTTTTATTAAAATTTTGAGTAGTTGTTGAGTTAATTTTCCCAATTGTCACTAAACTTATATCCATGTGCTTCGGTGCTCATTCAAGTATAAGATGTCGAATTTTGATTACTAAATTTATTCAAACGTTAGACATTACTCACCAGCATAATATCTGTTTCAAACCATTAACGAAATTAGCAATGTGGTTAACAGAATGCACATGTGTGCCGATAACAATCACCACGTCTTCGATTGCTCATTAAAATTTGAAAAACATCTTTGATTGCTTACTGAAATTTGAGGTGGTCGAATTTTGGCCACTAAGCCCCTGTTTGGTACACATTAAAATTTCATTTTCATTCTTCTACTCATTTTCAACCACACATTTTTCAATAAAATAATATTTTCCATCACATCAATAACTTTTCCTTATTTTTCAACAATACATTCTCCATCAATCTACTATTCCAAAATACATCCTTCCAGAATAATGTGGCTCAAACACACCCTAAATTTAAAAATGACGTTGACTTGTTTTTGGTTAAAAAAATGTATACCACAAGCACACGAGGGTTGCAAAAAAGTAATAAAATAGACAAACGAGTTCGAATTGTCGATCCCACGAGAATTAATTACTCAATTACACAATAGTTAAATTTAATTTTAACATATTATTATAGAATTTTAAACTACTTTCATCATTTGTAAATTCAAATTTATTGTGTAGTTCGTTGTTAATATTAAAATATGAATTTTGCAACGAAACACACAATAAATTTAATTAAATACAACGAAATACACAAATTTAATTAAAATTTGAATTTTTGTAACGAAAAATCCAAAATTTAATTTTAACAATAAAACACACAATAAATTTGAAATTTTCAAATAATGAAAATAATTGAAATTATGTTAAAAATTAAATTTATCTGTAATTGAATAATCATTTTTCTGTGGGATTGAAAATTATGACTAGTTTGTCCACTTTATTACTTTTGACCGATTGGTGTAAATGCCGTGAACATTTTTTTAATGAAGAACATGATGACGTTATTTTGATGGCTAAAATTCCAGCGCTTCAAGTTCTAGTGGGCAATTGGATACATTTTTCAGATTTCAGTGAGCCGTCAATGACGATAGGAACAATTAACTCGTCATGGTTGACATTTACTATATCTAAAAGGGTTAAAACATCGTTTTCGACACGATTTCTTACCAATTTCTTTTACAGATCCTCGCCGTACATATATCCCCTGCAAATCAGCACGATTTTTTTGGTCAAAATTACTAATTTTGTTAATAAAATTCCTAATTTGCTTGTCCCAGCAGCTTTTAATTAATTAATTTATTCACCATTTCGGTGATTATTAAGAATCAGATCATCAATTGCGTTGCTTATTTCTCCCTCGTGTTAATGAACGTAGCAAGAAGCAGGTAATTATTGATCGAATTTTAACCGTTAATGTGTGATTTAATTGCTCTAGTTTAAAATTTTGGACATAATTTCATTATCATTACCGCATGTCGTCATTTTTCTGAATATTGTGGATGTAGTATTTTGTCTTTTTTATTGAATTAGCCCATTATTCAAATCAATCTGCTTTCGTATTGAAGTTATTTTGTTTGCTAATTAATAAATTATAGTATTGCCATCAATGACAATGAATGTTAATTATTTTTATTCTTTTCTGTTTATTGATTGGACAGAAGGTCAAAGTCATTGTATTTAAGACTTGAAAAAGTAGGGTTTTGCCTGTATTCAATTGTACTCTGTTTTGAAAAATAATAATAATTAAACTGGAGGCTCTATGATGTTGGGGTTGAGTCGCAACGGGATCAATTCGGCCAACTGTTTCTTTCATTTTGATGAGTGGCACCCGCAGGAGTAGCATAGCTAATTGGGATTTCAAAGCGCTCTTCAGAATTTCCTTTACCCATAGGTATTCATCAACATTTTTTTTTTCTAATTTTAATTTTTACTGAGAAATTTTAGAATTCAATAATTCTATTTTTAACAGTTGAATGTAGCCCTTGTTATTGGAATTTATGCTAAGCCAGTTCTGATCTAGATGGAACCTGTGCCAATTTTGATCCAAGGCTGCAATCCCGTGCTTCTAAATGCAGCAGACTTATACTTCTTATAGATGGTTATTGAACTAGTGGATAATTCTAATTGTTTGCTTTTCTGCTTTTCAGGTTTTGCTATCGATTTTATTCGCTATAAATTGTGAATCAGTGGACAGTTTTAGTTTTGTTTAAGTCGAGCTCCATTGCCCGAGTGACATAAATGGGTTGCTGTTGGTGTTTTGAGTTTTCATTTTCTAGGAAACCCAAGGGGATGGGATCCAGCAGTGGGTCGGGTAGTCATACTTCACAGGCTTCGTTGTTGTCGAAGGAGGGGGAAGATGACGATTGGGGTTCTTACAATGGTTACATGACAGATATTGGGAGTGAAGATGACTGTGAGTTCCAAAGCCCGACGAAACGATCTGAGGAAATCCTTGTGTACAGGATGCAGCACGGGTTAATTTGCAGGGAATTTCCTGTTAAAGAAACCCATGAACTCATTCGCTCAGAGGTAAAATGCATAACAAATGTACTTTTCATTTCAACTGCCTGTACTGGAAATTAACACTTTTAAGCAAGGCGTTGGTGAATTTTTGACCGTATGTTCATATATTAATGCGCTAAATAACTTGCTAATATTTTCGCAGCCAGACAAGTTTGTTACGTAGAACGCTTCCCTACGAGCCATATTCGGATTATTTATTTTTGTCGAGAAAGCTAGGTTTATAGTAGAACATATCTCCATGAATACCTTGGTTTCTGTTATATAGTTCGTAGATGGAGTTTGAAATGTAGTTGTTAATTTGACGAAACCCTCCCCCAAACCTTAAGAAGCACCGACATGGGCACGACAAAGACATGCAAACGTGCAATTTTTTTTAAAAAAAGTGTTGATGAGGTGATTGAAATAACATTATTTTTTATTTTGTAATGTAAATTAATTTTTGTTAGTTTCGGCGAGCTAGAATTTATCTCTCAGCATGTTGGGAATGGATTTCCTAACATTTTCAAATATACAAAACCAGAAAATAATATGGAAACGCTACTTGACGTTTCCACCATGTGTCAGTGTCTAACATGATGTATCTCCTAACATGTCAGCAATGTGTTGGTAACTTGTTCAACTTTACAAAGTTAAAGAATAATAATTTGGACACCTCATCTCGCATTTTCAACATGGGTCAGTGTCGTGTGATGTCGACACGATGCATCCCTTGGTGCGTTGGCAACATGTCCAGCTGTACAAAACTAATGAAATATTTTGGACACGCCACTTGTAGAGGTGTCATGTCTTGCTAGTACTGGGAGGGCGTCAGTGCATCCTAGCCCAAATTCAAATGAAAAAAGGGCAAAAAAAGAGAGAAGAAAATGAACCAAAAGGAAAAAAAAGAGAATATAATTTTTTTACCCAAATAAAAAATTAATAAATCAATGTACAAATGCATGCTACCTTTAGAAACCTATGTGCTTCCATGATGTGGTCTTGGGCAATGAAGAACATATGTACCGTGGCTGTGTTTTGCTCGATGTTTTGCATTTTGTATTAGTGCATCATGAAAAATAAAACATCTGATCCATATAGTTGGGGTGTGGCGGTTCAGGAGGGTGGGGTTGTAATCACTGTGAGTCTACAGAATTAGATGATGGTCAATGCATATTTTTAATTCTTTATACTTGATGAATGAGGTTGGCCACAAGTTCTTACCACTTTAACTAAGCGTGCATATGCAAATTCATATATTTTTATTTGAATGAAATGTTTTATTTATCTATATTATGTATGGGTGGGGGTTGTAAATCAATCTGAGCCTATACAGAAATAGATGAAGGTCTGTGCATATCTTTAATTCTTTATACTGGATGAATGAGGTTGGCCACAAATGCTTACCGCTTTAACTAAGCATGCATATGCAAATTCATTTATTATTATTTGAATGGAATTTTTTTTTTTATCTATGTTATGTAGTATTCTAGTCAAGATGTTATCGTGTGCAGTTTCAATTACAATATTTTATAGCTCGCATTAATTTATATAGGACGAAAATGGGAACAAGATGGTTAACGAGTATGTTCGTGAATACAAAATTGGTGCTGGTAGCTATGGAAAAGTGGTGAGCACATTGCTGCAGTACCATACCATCTAGCTCTACTCGATAGAATCTAATTTGTAGTTTCATGCCCTGCAAATGTTACAGGTTCTCTACCGTAGTCAATTAGATGGGAAACATTATGCGATAAAGGTAGTGTCTTCCTTCATACTTGCTCAAGTATTTTCATGATATACTCTTTCTACAGTTAGATTCCTATGAAGTTTTTCTTTTGGTATAGAGTTCTGTCAGTTGTCACCTGGGTCAAATCGTTACTATACAAAAGAATAATCACTAAAAAGGCTTGTTATTTTGAGTATTTATGTGCCCAAATTTAGTAAACTGTGGAGAGGTTTCGTGTATTTATTTTCTGATGAAGGACTTCTGTCAGGAGATGAGTCCTAGATATTTTGAGACTGACTTTACAAGGATGTTTCCATATATCCAAATACTCGTTAGATTTTCAAATCCACTACAGAAGATGTGGTGCTTGGTCCAATTTTGTCAGTAATCTAGTGGATTTATTAGTATTCATGAAGATAAAATTAAAACTTCTGGAAAATGAGGACTTTCAATAGACAATAGTGGTTTAACATGGTAGCTATTCTTGATGTTTGGATGCAGGCCTTTCATAAGTCTCATTTACTAAAGCAGCAGGTTGCGCCTTCAGAAACTGCCATGAGTGATGTTCTACGTGAGGTATTTTTGCACCTTATTCTAGTGTATAGTTTTTGATTATGAGAATTGTCAATCTTAGGTTTGTCATGATTTTTTGGATCTTGCATTCTTTATGTGGTTCAGCATATCGACCATAATGTATCTTATTGCTTCTTGGCCTGCATAACCTGTAATCCAGTCTATATAATCATCTTTTTTGGTGATGAGCGATGTATTAATACTAACTCT
The DNA here is from genome assembly GCA_902829205.1 of Fraxinus paxiana. Taxonomy (NCBI): domain Eukaryota; kingdom Viridiplantae; phylum Streptophyta; class Magnoliopsida; order Lamiales; family Oleaceae; genus Fraxinus; species Fraxinus paxiana. Next base: position 3,590 of record CADEPE010005797.1, on the reverse strand, counting down.
GATACTACCATTATTGCTAGTATTATTATTGTTACCATATAATATAACAGCATGCTATCTATAAACCTGAGATGGACCAGTCTGTTCATTCCTTTGTTTATCTATGTATCGTGTTACAATTCGGACGAACAGCATACTAAACCTTACTTATGTTTTTAGGTTTTAATTATGAAAATGTTGAGCCATCCCAATATAGTTAATCTCGTTGAGGTGATTGATGACCCAGCAACAGATCACTTCTACATGGGTATTATCTGCTGTTACATTTTTTGCTCCCTTCCCACGGCTGAAGTTGCCTGTTTGTTTGACTGCAAAACTTCTTTTCTTCAGTTCTTGAATATGTGAAAGGCAAATGGGTCTATGAAGGTGCTGGTCCTCCAGCTGGTATTGGAGAACATACAGCACGAAAGTACTTGCGGGATATAGTTTCTGGGTTGATGTATCTTCATGCTCACGTATGACTCTGTCAACTTCTGTTCATTTTTTGTCATCTTGTGTTCAAAGTAACATATCTGGTCAATAGTTGATTTTTATGTACTGCTTTTACTAAATAGTTCAGATAAGTTGGATTGACCTTTTTGACTTCTATACAATGACATTCTGATTCCCAGTGCGTTCAGTTAATTTAATGGATCCTGATAGATCATGCAAATGAACCTTGTTATTATACAAAATCAGGGGTTGATCCTGATGGTGACTGAATTTTAGTTTTTGTTACAGGTTGGTTATTGAGTTTGTCTATGTAACTTTGCATTAATGGAATTGACAATGAGGTCGATGGAGTTGATATGTGGAGGTAACTGCAAGGGGTATGGTATTGCCATTCTTGCAGTGGCTAATAGAATTGATTTATTGGAGCCTATTTGAGCCCCATTTTTTTTTGGATAAAAATGCATTTTGAAATAGTATTTTGGTAGAGAATGAAAATAAGAAAAAAAATTGGGTTTGCATGTAATATTATTTTATTGAAGAACGTGTGGTTGAAAATAAAAGAGAGAAAATGTATTACAGAAATAATGGGTACCAAACAAGGGCTTGACATAAAAATTAGAAAACACACTTCCTCTCTCTTCCAGCTCGGCAAGTCCCATATTTGTGGACAAAACTTGATTGCCAAATTCGATTTTACTGAAACTCAAACTTGAGGTTTAAAATTTTCCAGGATACAATCATCATGTTGAAAACCCAACCTATAATGGCCTGTCCAATATGCATTCAATACACAAGGTGGTGCTGGCTTGCAACTTTCTCAAAGAGAAAAAAAAATAGGGAAAATTTGTGTAAGAAAATTATGGTTCCTTTTATTTATTTATTTAAAAGATTTGATCTATTTGTAAATGGATTGAGGACCCTTTTGGACGTTGATTATGTGGGTGTTTTCATAATTAATTCTTGAGGAGAAATTTGGTGTCTTCTCTATAATTTTCCTCTTATAGTTTTGCCCAACAACAGGGGTTTTATCCTAGAGAATTTCAAAGTGTGGAATTTTAAGGAATCAATCATCAACTTAAAGAATTGGAGAAGAATACTGTTGTAAGTTATGTGTGATATTGGTGTTCACAACTTGATTTTGCCAATTCAACCAAGTGATCAAATAAAGAGTTTGGAGATATCTATTTTCACTCATTGAATTTGACTTGATTTCAATTTCAGATTCATGATAGATATTATTTACTTAGTGCCTGTTTGGGAGATATTTTGCCAATATTTGAATCAATTATTTGACCGTTGCCAAAGGAAAATGATACTGCTTCTGCCAATTTTTTTTTTTTTTTATTTCACCAGTAATAAATTATCATATTAAAATTGAAGTCTAGAGGAAAAAGACTATATAACCCCTATTTTTACTTTGAATCACTTAGACATTTCCATCAATCATTACGTTTGACTATTCTGAAAGGATATATTTGGAAATGAATTTTTAGATGATAATTTACTGATTAGGAAGTCTGGGACCCACTTGCACTTTACCAACGGTAAAGAAATTGAGGTTAATCCAATTTAAATTGCTCCCAGGGCTTAATTTTTGGAAAAATCATAATTTCTAAACTTGCTTTTGTCTGCAAATACTCAATTTGAGCTGGAAGAGAGAGGAAGTGGGTTTTATGCTGAGTAATCATTTCTGTTAGCCACATCATCAACTCCGTCCACCACGTCGTCAATTCCGTTGAGGTAATTAACGAAGACAAACTGAAGAAAACATGAAGTTTGGTTACTTCAGTGACTAGGTCTTTAACCTCAAAACATTGCATTTACAAAATTATAGCATGATATATAGGTCTAACACCAATTTTCGGCATGCTGAACAAGGTTTAAAATTTGTAGATTTCTTGCTGAGTTCAGTGTTTGTTGACCTAAAAATTATCATTAACTCTTTGAACATAAACTTTGGGTTCTTTGTATTAAATTGTTATATACATGTATCATCTGCAATAATGTGTTGGGGACTTGTATAGAAAAAAGTATGTTATCTAAGCATTCAACTAAATCATATTTCTTGGAAATTCCACTAAGAAATCTTCCATTGTATATATTTCTCCCTGTTTACAATAGCATCACTTTCACCTTCCTCACCCCCAGGTGGTTCTCACGCTTCCTTGGAGCTTGATCTTTCACCATGGGATGGTGGGAAGAGAAAATAATGAAATTTTGATGCTTCTTAGAGGCTGCTTTCTGTTTTAAGGGTGATCTTTTCTCATCGCCATGTTCTTTTAGATGGTGGGCTTTATAGACACGGTATTCTGGTAAATAGCTGTTTTTCATTTCTTAAATGATGAAAAAAAATTTGGTTTGTTTGATTTTCAGCAATGAAATTAGCATGAATTACTCAAATTTCTCTATGGATACTAAGCCCCTGTTTGGACTCCATTTTTGTTCAAAACTCATTTTCAACCACATTCTCCCATAAAATAATATTACACGTAAACCCAAAAACTTTTCCTTCTTTTTTAACAACACGTTCTCCAAAAAATCACTATTTCAAAGCCCATTTTTTTTTCCAAAACCTCATTTTATGGAGCCCAAACAGGGGCTAAATTGCATGTCAGGGAATGCATTAAAAGCATTTTCTTCTACGTATCACACCTTATAAGGAAACAAAAAAAAAAAAAAAACTAAGATTATTTCAGTTTTGTATGAGTTTAATATCTTAATTTACCCTTTTTGTCATATTGAGATTCTCAAAATACTTTTTGGCACAAGTATGGTGCTTTACAGAACTTGAATGACCATGTCTTTTAAGTCATCATAATGCATGAATTAAGATTTGAAATTTCTAGTTGCAGAGGTGCTGCCTGATAAATGTGCTCACCATACATTAAATTGAGGCACAATGCTTAATCTTAGAACAACTCAAATTGGCTAATGTGTCCTAACATTTTTTGTTGTTTTTTTGCAGCACAAACTGTAATCATCATGATTCATTTTGCTTTCAGTTAAACTAACGTGGTTCACTACTTCTTCAATCTAACAGAATATAGTTCATGGAGATATTAAACCTGATAATCTTTTAGTTACTGGTTCTGGCACAGTTAAGATTGGTGATTTCGGCGTCAGCCAGGTTTTTGAGGTAAGAATTGTTTTCTTACTAT
>CADEPE010005746.1:0-10780 GCA_902829205.1 Fraxinus paxiana | reverse complement strand
TGCTTTCTTCAGAATATAATACACGTATTGAATCGGTTTAGATTATTAATTATTTATTGTGGAGCAGTACAAATATTTGCGTGTAAATCTCAAAAGGTTTTAATTTTTGACAATAAATGTTAAAAAAGAAATCAATTTTTGATTCATAAAACTGATTTCAAATACACTGAAAGTAGATTGTTGTGTGGTATCTTAAGTGGAAACCAATTGATTATCGTGTTCATTCAACATAAATTGCATGTAAGTATTCAAGTTTTGCCAACTTGAAAATAAGAACATGTTTGGATGTTGTTTTAAGTTATTTATTTTGACACGTGCCTTTTTAGAAAGTGTGTTTTGTATTACTTTCAAACTATGTAATTACAATTAGTATGTTTAGGGATAAGAAAACGCTCCAAACATCCCGCGCCTCGAATTTCCCAACCACCTCCGAAACTTTTTATTTTATTTTTATGTTTTTATATTTAAATATTTTTAAAATAAGAAAAATAATTAATTAAATGAGAAGGCAAATGGGGATATATATATATATCTTCGTATACACACCGTTGTCATCCCTATGAATGTTTGATTGTTGATGCTGATGGAGTTAATTAAAGTAACATATCGAGGTTAGTTCAACTGTTTTAGTAGACGACACGACTATAGTCAGAGAGACAATAAATGTATAGTGAGGTTGAGTTCGATCACAACCTTTATTCTGGTGCTTATCAAAGAGAACCTACAATGACCTGAACTAGTAGATATTGAGGTTGAGGTACCGTGTACACTTTACATTGATCTAGGTTTAGGCCTATGTCGAGTACGCAATGAGGTCTTGCAAATGTAGCCAAGTTTAACATATCACACATGGCCAATGGAAGGCATGAGTTCATATATTCTCTTGGAGAATGTAATGATATAAAACCTATCCATGTATATGCAACTAAATTCGTGACACCTCGTTCCCAGGAAGGTTTATATATACTCCCCTCCTCTAGACGTTTTCACCTCTTATAACATTTTCCATATTTGATACGTTTTTCATTTATGGATGTTGACTTGACTATTGGAGTATAGAAGAGAGACTTAGCTCGAACTTTTAGATACTGAAATTCCTTGAGTGCGGCCATCAGTGACTATTGGAGTATAGACGAGAGAATTATCTCGAACTTTTAGATACTGAAATTCCTCGAGTGCCACCATTAGCGGAGGTTGGAAAAGCACGAGAGTCATCAATCATATTTTGTCATTACTTTACTAAGACATAAGTCCTAATCGCAGAGGTAATTTGCAGACAAAATCTTCCACGTGTTTGCCTCCTCTACCGTCTCTTACACGATATCTTCCAAATGAAGAATAAGAAGTCTTTTGCTCTGATGATAAAATATAAAATATTTTTCTTTTTCTACATGCGTTTTTTTTTCCCTATCGATCTTTCAAATTAGCCGAACATGATAGAATTCAATTCCCATACCCAATTCATTACTTAAATTGACAAATAGACATTATGTCAAGTAGTATATTAAATTTAGAATGCCCATTAATATAGATTGCATCCAACTGGCCAACTGGGACGCATTGCCAACTCCCACATGTTCTGAGTCACTCTTATAGAAGAAGAAGTATGGATCCAACTTTCCAACTCAACTGATTGAGACATCAAATAAGGCATTTTCCAGTCTTTTTTTACTATTGATTTTGACTTAAATTAAAATTTAAATTTTAATCCTTACCAAACCAAACAGGGATTAAGTGTGATTTTGTCATATTCACTATATTTTAGGAGGAGTCTTTTATTTTATTTTTTTCGTGGAGAAAGGATAAAGATGTATGTGAAAAGGGTTATGCTACAAGTACATAATCATTTACGTAATGTGTGTCATAATGGACAAATGGCGGCCCTCTATTATGGCACCCATCATGTAAAATATTATGTACAAATAGAATTTTCCATGTGAAAAATATTATAATCCAAACAATACGTACTGATAAGTGGCAAGAAGGCACTTCTCTCATATTGAGAGGTAACAACTATATTTGTTTAATGGATTAACAACAAGAATCGTTCAAAAAGATTTGCAGGAATGACACCTTAACTTGGCTAACATTTTTTCTCTTTAATTTGTGCTCAAATTAACATTTGTTTAAATTAAAAATTTCAAGCGATTTTTAAAAAAGAAGACCGACACGGTATCTTATATCTTTCTATCCAATCAACATATTTTTGTGTTTCAATTATCTCGATTACAAACTTGATCTTGTTTATACTAAATCATTCTCACGAGTATTCTAAAACTAATCGATTTTTCAAGAAATCTCGTACACAATAAACCCTTCTTTGGTTTAGATGAAAATCATATTTTTAGTAAATTTTGATAGAAGTTGATGAAATGTGTGGTTGAAAAGTTGTGGAGCCTAAGGATGTGTGGTTGAAATTAATTGTTAACTTTGACTTGAAATTAAAATCAGATTTTAATCTGAACCAAACATGAGCTAAATATCGATAAGGACCAAAATGTAATTTTAGTATATCACATAAAGCTCCATATGGGTGAATATGATAATAATAAAATTGCAACTAGCCTAAATTTTGTTCAATTTTGACATAAATTCCAATATCGTAGAGGATTCATATAATGGATGATAAATTTATTTATATAAGGATTTAGTTTACTATTTTTCTTCTTATAAATATGGAGTAGAAAAAAATAGGATTTTTCTAAGCGTACTCGCCAGTTTACACTCCCCTCACATGAGGGGAGGAGCCCACGTCCAAATAAAATAATCTGTGAGGGGGGCAGAGGACGCATGTACACTGGAGTGTAGCAGGGTTCAAAAATATATGATTCACACTGTCACTTCAGTTTTTTCAATTTGTCTTGAGAATCCATAATGATGCTATATGGGAAATCAAAAACCAAACAAGGATCTGGGAGGTAAACCAGTTTGATGGCAGGAGACCAAAGTCAATAAGGGTATGATTAAGAAAGACGAACTAATTGATGCGAGCAGGAGACCAGGCGAAACAATTGATACTAGATTTACAAGTTAATGCTAGTCGAACCACTTGATGGCGTCAATTGACCATCCTCACGAGGGATCAACCAAGCTAAAATTCAGTTGGTTCTATTGCAATCCGACTAGCACACTAGTAACCACTCTTATCCGAATTATCCAAGTGGCCCACTCACTACACACGTGCAACCAAACTCTAGAAATTACGACCAGTTACATTATGTTGGAATAGGATGGAACGATAACCCGCATACTCGTTGTGACTTGTGTCGTATTGTTTTTCTTACATACTCGTTGTGTCGTGATGGTTATATATTACCCAGGATAGGATTTATTACAATAGATTGATCATAAAGCATAAGAGATTTTCCGTGTAATAACTAATGGCTGAAATTCATGAAAAACTTCTTGCTGATTGGTATTCTCACATACATTCAACTGATTTCTTGTTCTTTGGAACGACATTCTTTCATAAGTCAAAGGTATTCTTTGTTGCATTCGAATACTTTTATTGTTGCTCTTGAAGTAGTGACATGTGAAATGTTAAGATTTGAGATTTCATCTTAAAAAGTTAACCTTATTAAGAAGGGTAATCCAATCATTTATAAATTAGTCTATATTTTCATCTGTATTTGATGTGAGATTTTATCCTTTAACATGCACCCGCAAGATTGTGACTCGTTTTGAACAGATCGGTCTTGAAATCCGTGTACCCATTTTTTTTTTTTAGTTTTAATTGGATCGAATTGTTCGTTGGCTCGTTGGAACTTAATGGACTTTGATACATGTTAAGATTTAAGGTTCCATCTTAAAATGTTAACCTTATTAAGATGAGTAATCCAATTCTTTATAAATTGGTCTATGTTTTCATCTTTATTTGACGTGAAATTTTATTCCTTAACATGAAACACCAAAAGGAAGAAAAAAAATAATGAAAGCAATTCATAAGTTGGACTTGTTGATCGATGAAATGAATTCGAGTGCACTATTCCATTTGATATGCTGACTTGTTTCAAAATTCATGTAATTATACTTTTTATTTACCTCATGGTTTTCTAAATCCTGTTTGAGTCAGAGACTTTACAATCAGACATTTTCATAGGCCATGAAATTATAATTTTCAACTATATTTCCATTTCTTCTCAAGGCTTCTTCTAATGTCTAGAGGTACTTGAATCGGAGTAAACATCGACTGGGATATATTTTGCAAGGCAAGTGGGATTAGACACAAATAGTTGAAACTTTTCTTTGGAATTTACTTCTAGTCCTTTTTTTTTTTTCATTTAGATATGTGAAGTGATGCCAAAACCTCAAATGTTGAACTGAATAATAATGTTAGTCATTCTTTTTTTCTTATTTTGAAGTCTTTGTTTTGTGGGCCTTTAGGTTGTTGACATTAATGTCGATGTAGTTGATACAGGGGCATCTCAAAGAAAGATGCCTCGGGCGAAATTCAAACTTAGGTTATTGACATTAATGCAGGGGCAGCCCTTGCCACGACAGAGAGAGACTGACTAGGAGAAGAGACATGTCTTTCTATGAGTAATAAAAGGGGATGCAGGAGCAAAACATGCCCTTGGTCTTATTGGCTCATCTAAATAAGAAAATGTAATGCTATAGTTAGAATTACTTGATTAGGTTAATTTGTGGAAGTTTTTGACAAATTGCAAAGGCTTAGCAAGAATGGATTACATCTATATATGCAAAAAAACATCCATAAAGAAACAAGCAGTACATGATGTAATCAAAGTTCAAAGATTTTCAGCATCCAATTTATTAGTACCCCAGTCAACAGATTGGGTTATAATCTGCTTTGATATTTCATCCTTAAACATGAACTCTTTTCTTGGGTATAACCTTGAGTGGATTCTTCTTCCTCAGAGTTAATCCCAACCTTTCTTGCATTTCGATGTGTTCGGGTTTGACACCTGCTCCAAGATCCCAGTCAAAAGCCTGGACGAGGGTGGCTATGGTGAGGTGAACCACCCTATGAGCCAAGGGGAACCCTACACATATCCTTCTTCCAGAGCCAAATGGGATCAACTCAAAATGTTGTCCCTTGTACTCAATGCTTGATTTCAAGAACCTTTCGGGCTTGAAACTCAAGGGATCCTCCCACGAATCTGGATCTCTTCCAATGGCCCAAGCGTTCACAAGAACTTGGGTGCCCTTTGGGATAAGGTACCCCATGTACTTGGTGTCCTCCATTGTGTTCCTTGGCAGGAGCAAGGGTAGTGCAGGGTGCAATCGGAGAGTTTCCTTCACAACTGCCTGGAGATATGGCATGTTCTCCACGTCTTTCTCTTCTACCAGCCTGTCTACTCCAACTACCCTGTCGAGCTCCTCTCTAACCTTCTTGAACGCGCGTGGGTTGCGTAGTAGCTCTGCGAAACCCCATTCAATGCTTATACTAGTAGTTTCAGATCCAGCGAAGAACATTTCCTGTAAAATAGCCATCAGTCAATAGAGATGGTCAATTCAGTGTACTCAAGGAGTTAATAACTATGAAAACGATACATTTAACTTGTTAGATCAATTTATTTCACCATTACAGACGTCTCTTCCTTCAGAATCCAACTCACCGAGTCTGCCCCATAGCACACACCGGGCTCTACCAACCACTTGTTCGTTTTTATCTCTTTATATTTCTTTAAATCAATACAAATTAGTGGAAGTTCCAACATTCATTCTCTCTCCGACACCATCCACACCTAGTTTTCTCCGAATTTATATGTACGGATGGAACTTGAATTTGCTGTCACCATGAAAAGCACTGTATAAAGAAAATTAGGGAAGAATTCCATACCATGATAACAATGTTGACATTGTGCTCCGTAATTCTATCAGGCCCGTCCTTGCCATCACCTTCATACTCCAATAACACATCAAGAAAGTCTTTCTTTTCCTGGAATTTGCCTGCTTTCCTGTTGTCGATCCTCTCCTGCACGAACTTGGAAGAAATTTTCATGGTTCTGGTCATGTTCCTTATCATATTCCTCTTCATCCCGAGGGGATCGATCAACTTCAAAGCTGGAAAGAAGTCAGCTATATTTGGTGTTCCTGCGAGCTCAAGAATAACATTCATACAATCAAAGAACTCCTTCCCTTCAGGATCCTTTGCATCCAACAAATCCCGGGACAACATCAGGTTCCCCACCAGGTTAAACGCCATAAGAAAGAGGAACCGACTCAGTTGCACTGCCCCTGTTCCTCCCTGAGCTAGTGATGTTTTCGAGTCCTCTTCAATCCAGCGTATCATATCGTGCATTAGCCTCATTCTCAACTCAGTTGTCTCGTTCATTCTCTTGTTCACTAAGAATTCCATGGAACAAAGCCGCCGGAGTACCCTCCAGTGTCCTCCAAAGGAGTTCATCCCCAAAGATCCCGCGTTGAAATTATAAGCAGTGAGTGCATCAGGCACCTTGCGGTCAGCAAACGGCACGTCGTGTTTCTTGAACAACTCAGCGGCCGTGGAGGCATTCTGAACGATCATCGTATTAACCTGGCCGAGATTGAGCCAAAGGAGAGGTCCATAGGTTTTGCTCCAATGGTACATGGTTTGGTGAGGCAAATCTCCCAACTGAAACATACTCCCAAAAATTGGGATTCCTTTTGGCCCTGGTGGTCTATCACCTGATTTCTTGCCCTTCAAAAAATTCAGAATCAGAAGAACAAAACCAACAGTAAGACAAATAGTAAGTGGATTAATTGAACTCAAAGCCCACTCCATTTTGTAAGCACTCTTTTTTTCCCCTTCAAATTTGCGGCCTTCACGTCTGGAACCTCAGATATATAGGCAAAAGCAATGCCTACAATTTTATTACATGCAAAGTGAACAATTAAATTAGCCACAGTTTTGGTACATATTAAAATTTTTATTCTCATTATTCTACTCATTTTCAACAACGATTTCTTCAATAAAATAATATTTTCTATCAAATTAATAATTTTTCTTTCTTTTTCAACCACACATTCTCCATCAATCTACTATTCCAGAATACATTCTTCCAAAATAATGTGGCTCAAACACACCCTTAATACATGTGGTCGAAAATGCTAGTTTAGTCTATTTGGGGGCCATCTCAATTTGCAAGCCATTAATATATTTGTCTGTGAATTCTTTTTTTTTTTTTTCCAAATAATTAGCTTAGGCGATTTTGTTCTAGTTCAATTTTAGATGTTCACCTGACATCAAAATATGTAAAAAATTGTGTATGCAAATCAAATTTCAACTATTTCATGTCAAAAACAAATAAAAATTATAAGTGAAGTTACATCAAAGATAAAATATAAAATAAAAGAATAATTTAAATAATGGAGCATGCATAACACGAGTATAAGAATAGAAGAAAATCTAATAATCTAGGAGTGGGGCCTCTTGTCTTCCCTCTGGTCTATTTAAATAATGGAGCACGCGAAGCTCGAGTGTGAAAGTTTAAGAATGAACCAGAAATCCCAAGACGGACAAGAGGCTTAAAAGAATTCCCAATTTTCCACGACACGCGCACAAAATTTAGTCCTGTCCGAAAAGTGCATTGTTAACTTAGGGTGTGTTTGAGTCACGTTATTTTGGAAGAATGTATTCTGAAATAGTAGATTGATTGAGAATGTATGGTTCAAAAAGAAAGAAAAGTTATTGATGTGATGAGAAATATTATTTTATTGAAAAATGTGTGACTGAAAATGAGTAGAAGAATGAAAATAAAAAATTTTAATGCGTACCAAACATAGGCTTAATCCTCTTTGTTCAGTTAAACTTTCTAATGAATCTAATTGTCCGAAAAGTACACAATTTTTTTAGCCTTTGTTTGAATCTTATTTTATCAAAAATTTATTTTCAACTGCACATTCTTAAATAAAATAATATTACATGTAAATCGAAATTTTTTTCTTTATTTTTAACCACACGTTCTCTAAAAATCACTATTCAAAAATGCATTTCTTCTCTCAACATGGGGCTCAAACAAAGGCTTAATAGAAGCTCCAATCGTTGTATCTAACAGATCCACTCAAAAAATTGTGGAACACTAATTCAAATTACAAAATCGACCTAACAACTAAATTCTACATAAATTCTGATGGAAGACCTTGACAGCATCACAATCATACCCATCTACTTAAAAAATGCAAGTTTAATTGTGGTATATGTTTGACAAAATTTATAATTGCATATAAAATAATTGAACTATATTTTTGCCCATATATTCCGTAGAACCCATAGTTTTTACTTATTATTAATCAATATTCTAAAAAACGAAAAGCGTGACTAGGCATAAAAGCGAAACTTCAAACTTGACGAGATTAAGCGAACTTAGGCCTCGCATAGGAGTAAAAAAAATAATTTCTTATTTTCAATATTATTTTAAAATTTTTAATCATTCTAAAAATCATTTAATAATTAAAATAATACATATCAAACATATAAAATTGTAAACTACTATATTTATTTAGTAATTCCTACAATTAGTCAATTATACAATGTTCAACTAGATAAATTATACTTAATGGATTTATAGGAATTTTATACATGCTTTCAAAGTTTTCTACAAAATAATGAGTCTCAAAATCATAATTATATAATATAGATAACACCTTAACTTAAATCTTATTTAACTCTTTATTGAATAAATTCATTTTTTACTTTTGTATATATAAAGTCTTTTAAAAGTTTGAAATTAAATTCAAATATGTATATTTTTAAAAATAATAAAAAAAAATTAAAGTCAAGTAAAAGATTTTTTTTTTTAAAAGATAATAATAAATAGCTCATAGGGAAGACGAAAAAGTGGAAGGAAAAAACCAAATCATTTAGAAATTAAAAAAAAAAGTATCTTAGCTCGAAACGAGGCGTTTTACCCGAGCTTTAAGGTTAGATGGCGCCTAGACGAGCTTTTAGAACATTGTTATTAACACATATAGTAAGACCCCATTTAATAATTTAATAAAAGTTTTGCCAAACAAGCCTTTAAATTGTTGAAATAGTAGTTCAATATATTTACGTATCTGTAGCTAGAGTTGAGAATTTTGAGATGCGTTGTCTTAACTATTTATATCCTTTGGATATGAGATGTTCATTTTCATCTCATAATGTATCCTATCTGTTATGCCTCGTCACCGAGACTCAATTCAAAGTGTTACATAACAATTCACATAGGTAGGAAAGTCAACAAAAACCTAACTGGTCAAATGTAAAGAAATCATATGAATGACCGAAACTCTTATGCCGAAACACTACCGAAACAGCTGAAGTGCGTGAGTCCGAAGCACTACATAAAGAAAGGGAGAAATCGAAGCTCTTCACACAAAGGACCAATTTAAAGCCTCCTCCAATAGAGGCCCTCAATTCACCTGAAGCTAAAGTTGCAGCTGTCTCTTACAAGATATGTAGTCAATATTTAGGAATGATTGATATAACGTTTGTAATAATGTCAGGTGTGTCAGCCTAATGTATAGAGCAGCTGACCTATGTCAATGTATTTACAATATGATAGACAATGATGTGAAGTGTCAGTCAAGGAGATGATGCCACGTGGTTTTGATCCAACGAACACCACATCAGTCGAAGTACTATAAATAAACCCTCTTTATAACTGGAAAAAGGTGGGATTCTTGGGCTTTTGACTCTTGAGCTCTTGATCCTTGATAATATAAATGGTCTTGAAAACTCTATACATATCATCTTGCTTTTTCCCATATACATTTGTTTGATCTTAATCTGTTTACTTTTGTATTTGATTGGTGATTGTTGTTAGCGCAATCACATTTGTTCCACCCGTCGGTACTTGAACACTTTTGTCTCACGTCATGAAGTATATCTCGCGTCCACGCTCATCCCATCACTTCTTACCGGTATTTCGGTCAAAACATGCCAGAATTTGTTTGAGTTAGCGTGAGTAGGCCCGAAATCTGTTGTCCACGTAAGTATCACGTTTTTCGAGGTCAACACTATCCTCACATTTAGAGTGCTTTTGAATACAAAACATTTATCCTACATTAATTAAAAAGAAAAAAAATAAAAATATTCTCTATAACAAAAGTGAATATAATAGCATAAATATTTAATTCTTCTAATGGTACTGTACATTCTTACATAAGAAATACATCGATTCATTTAGAGCACGTCTGATTATGCTCAAAAGTAAATTAACTACTTTTAAATTATTTATTTTGTTGAGCACAATTTTTGAAATGACTTTTTTATTATTAAAAAAATTTAGTACATGTCTGTACATAATTATAAACGATTTAAATTACAAATAAACTTAAATAAGTTGTGAAGAAGTGAGTAATACTTGTGAATTGTGAGAATATAAGAATTAATTTTGAGCCAATTATAAATAGGTGCAAAACAAGCATTTAAGTCTTAATTTATGTTCAAAAATAACTAAGTTTTGACGTTTGAATACAATAATAATGTAAAGCCAACATCCATTCCTGTCAAACGATAAATTAATGGATGGTGGGCTAAGAAGTGTACAAAATCTCTGGAGCCCTGGCACCGTCAAATAAATACTTTTGTGGCCAATAGTACGCCTTCCACTCATTTTAATTCTTCGACTAACGTCTTTATTAAAAATTTGTGTGTGTGTGTGTACAGGGCTGAGCCAACCAGTCAAAGTAGGGAGTCCCAGAGTTGAAGGGGTGGGAGCCCACGGGGGTTCGGGGGCAGCGTCTATGAATTTTTTTTGAAACATTTTCTGTTAAAATGAGGAAAGTGGTACTTTGTGATGGAGAAATGAGACAAATGAACATAAATTAATGTACATTAGTTGAAGATTTAAAA
>CADEPE010005713.1:0-15569 GCA_902829205.1 Fraxinus paxiana | reverse complement strand
TATTTTAATTTAAATATGAGAGTATATTATTTATTTCACAACTTTTTATTGATAAATTGGATGAAAATTGATAGAAATGATGGTTTGCGCAATTAAATGTATAATTAATGGTGAAAATAAAAAAAATAAAATAAAAGGTAGGGACCTTTTTTGCAATAATAGGAAAATATAGGGACATTATGTGCTAATTACTATTTTAATAATTTATTTGTGACTTATTTGTATTTTTAAAAAAATTTTGGGACTGTGATTGCAATTAATTTTTTTCTTTTTCTTTTATTTAAAGAGAAGGATATATTCGTCATTTCATAATTCTCTATTGAGAAAATAAGTAATGAAATGTAAAAATAATGGTGAAAATGTCAAAAAATAAAAAATCATGATATTTTTTACAATAACAATGAAAGATGAGCACGTCATGTGCAAATTACCATTAAATTGGTTTTGGGGGCATTTTGATGTGTTTGAAATGAAAATAAAATAATTAAGAGGAAAAGTACTTTTCTGTTTGTTGTACAAATCCTATAGAATGGTGCCACTAAATGCGCTGAACTCACCACCTGTCACAAGCCTCCTTCCTCCTCTACACGCCAAAATATCACATCCCCACACTGCCAACACTCTCCTCCTTATTCTTCACCCAAACACTCCCATTTCAAACATTCAAACCCTGCAAAATACATAGAGTTTGTATACAGATTACGGAGGAACAATGACGGACATAACAGATGATATAGCAGAGGAGATTTCGTTTCAGAGCTTTGATGATGACTGTAGGCTTCTCGAAAGCCTCCTCAAAGATGTGCTTCAAAGAGAAGTTGGGACCCATTTCATGGAAAAAGTTGAAAAGACCAAAGTTCTTGCTCAGGTCCCTTCGAATTCTTCCTCTTATATGAACACCCTTTTCGATTTATCTGTTTTCTGCTTTTCTCTGTTTTTTCTTATTTTTTTCTTTCATTTTTTGAATTAATGATTTCTGTTTCTGGGTTTTCTTGGTTTTTTGGGCGATGAGATGGTTTTGTTTTGACCTTTTTTACGGGTTTTCTCAGCTACATGCACATTACATTTTTATCGAAGGACTGATGTCAGATTTCATCTGTGGTTATATTCTGTGCTGTTGAATGACTCTTATATTGGGCGATGATTTTATGTACTGATATTATCTGCATATCCGCAAAATTCAGAGAACATTCTTAGGTTATATGGGTCTATCACAACGTACTTCCTTTTCTTGGATTGTGCATTGTTAGCCATCTCATCTTTTTGGTTATGCATTGTTAACTGACTTGTCTAAAAGTTTAAGCTGGTAGAGGGGCCACAATCTTGTCTTCAGCTTGCATAATCACGTGCAGACTAGATCCATTTTTTTGTCTCGGTGGGGTGAGACTCGAACCCAAATATATCTAGTTTTGATACCATGTTAACCAACGCAACACAAATTTGTTTAAATCTTGTCTGTTGTCATAATATAACTAGCTCTATATACTTGCATATCTATAAATAAATGGGATTAATTTCTGTCACTGTCATGTACTTTTGTGCACGTTTTTGCAGTGCTAAGTATTATAAGTAGAGTAAACGATTGTGTATGACACACTGTTTTTAGATCATAAAACTTACAATTTGGTGTTTGCATGAATACTACAACTAATGAATGAACAAAATTTGGTTCCAGAGTGCATGTAGCATGAGGATGGCAACAATTGAGGACACAGCAGAGCTGCTTGAAAAGCAACTGGCCACAGAGTTGTCGAAAATGTCACTAGAGGAAGCTTTATCACTTGCACGTGCATTCAGTCATTATCTAAATTTAATGGGGATTGCAGAAACTCATCATAGGTATATTGAAATCAGTTGTCCTTGTTGGATATAGTTACAATATTTTTACTTATAATTGTCAGCATATTTTCAGAAACAACATTCATTTTATAGAGCTATACGTTCTAATAGTTATCTGGTATAATAATTCCGTTTCTGAACTTACGAGTTATTAATTAGACAAAATGATCGCTATTATGTCCCATATTGAAAGAATAACAGGAGGAGAATTAAGGCCTGCATCTACTCAGAAATGGATCCCATGATCCCTATCCGATCTCACCTTGGATAGAAAACCAAAATTGCGAATGAAGAGCGATTCTTGTGTCAATACTAACAGATAGTGCATCATTTCAAAATGCATCAAGATCTTGTGAAATGGAAACCGACATTTATGGATTGAAATCCATTATTTCCAGGCTTATCAATTTTATCTGTGGCTTATATACAGCTGATTGATATACTGGCGTGGATTACTGTCTTGAGTTTCCAATTACTCACCTTTCCATCTTTTCCCGTATTCTAAATGTAGCTAGTATGCCCTGGCTCACTGCTAATCTTTATCTTGTCAATCACAAATAATCTTTATCTCGTCAATCACAAATAATGCTTTAATTCCTATATCATGACTATAATGATTGATTAAGATTAGGATCTTGTGTTTTCTGAACCTCTCTTGAAAACTAACGTCCAATCATGCAGAGTAACCAAGGCTCGGAGTGCAGCAAAATGGTCAAAATCTTGTGATGATACTTTCAATCAGCTCGTGCAGAGTGGTGTTTCTCCAGATGAGCTTTACAACACTGTTTGCAAGCAGGTTTATTGTTATTATCCCTTTGATATTAAGTTCTATTAATCAAAGAGCTGTTTAATATACTAATATCTGCCAGCTATATTGGTTCAATTTTGCTGCTAGGAGGTTGAGATTGTCCTCACAGCGCATCCCACTCAAATAAATAGACGTACCTTACAATATAAGCACATAAGAATTGCGGTACATTTTCTTTATCATGTTACTTAGTCTGTTGATTTTAACATGTTAAGCATGCGATTTTCTTTAACTTTGATCTTAATACTATATCTTTATTATTTTGCAGCATCTTTTAGAATATAATGATCGGCCTGATCTTGGGCATGAAGACAGAGAGATGCTGATAGAAGATTTGGTAGGTTCTTCTCTCTAAACTACAAGAAAGTCAACGATAATAGTTGAAAATTTATGGGGTCCATGAGGCTTTCTGAATTTGTAGGTTAGAGAGATCACTTCAATATGGCAAACAGATGAGCTAAGGCGCCACAAACCTACTCCAGTTGATGAAGCCAGGGCTGGTAAAATTCTAACTTACAAATGATCAAGCTATTGCTCTTTTCACTGCTAAAAGAACAATTTTTCTGTTTTCTTTTTCAGGCTTAAATATTGTGGAGCAATCACTTTGGCGCGCTGTACCTCATTATTTGCGCCGTGTCAGCAATGCTTTAAAAAAGGTTGACATTGTTATGTAATCTACAAATCTGTTAAATGCTACGCCATTTTCCTCTCTGAAAATGATTTTTCAATACTTTCTCTCAGCACACTGGAAAGCCACTTCCCTTGACATGTACACCGATAAAATTTGGATCTTGGATGGGAGGTGATCGAGATGGAAATCCAAATGTGACGGCAAAGGTGATGTTTTTATGCTGTTTATTGTGTAAAATAATTTTGTAAACTCTTGTTTGTAGACATTAGGTGGGTGTATAGTTTGTTGAAGCAGAAAGATACTTTTGGTAGTAAATAAAGCACTATTTTGTCATTTTTAAAGTATTTTTATTATTGGCAAAAAATAAAATTAGAAGTTAATTACAGAAATTCTGGAAATTATTAGCATTGATGTTTTGGACTCAGGAAAGAGAGAATTCTGCTTAAGTAATTATTTCTATGAATACTCTTTAATGAATTTATTGAACGTGCCATATTTTTTAAAACAATATTTGTTCCTGCCTACTGAGAGAGGCATTGTTGAAGTAATTTTTCCGGTCCTTTTCCAAAGGCATTCTTAGTAGATATTCACAAAACGTGCAGTTCTGTTAGTGCTGTATGGTAATTTAATTTAAACCTAGTAGCTATAACCAAATAATTAGGATTTGAGGATATTATTGTACTTCTCAAAAAGGGTTCTTTCGGGGTTAGTTTTGAGCTATTTAGTTTAGAGAACAGAGGGTTCATATTTAGATTATACCACTTTTGCTCCATTATAGTTTCATTGAAACTTATTTCATTTTCTTGTTTCAGGTCACAAAGGATGTCTCTCTTTTATCCAGATGGATGGCCATTGATCTCTATATACGTGAAGTTGATAGCCTCAGATTTGAGCTTTCTATGAACCAGTGCAGTGTTCAATTATCACGGCTGGCACATCAAATTCTAGAAAAAGGTTCTGAATCCACTATTTGTAGTTACTCTACTAAATACTTTTTGTGCCTGTTGTTATTACTAAAATTTCACGTGCATCTAATGCTTAATTTTGTTTTAGGGTGTTGGGTGAAATCTGTGACCCCTTGTTTATTCTTTTATATCGGTATGGAATGAAAGTATGTTTTTAAATATCTCGAACAGTTACAGCTTGCGTTTGACATTTAGCATGTAGGGAAGGATTCCATGGTACAAATTCATTTTTGAGCATGAGAAGCCAGATTTAGCCTCCGATTGGACCTCATTAAATTTATAATACATTTTTTCCCTCTTCTTTTTAACCACACGTTCTCCAATAAAATAATATTACGCATAAACCAAAAACTTTTCCTTCTTTTTCAACCACATATTCCAAAAATTATAACATCAAATAATGGGGCTAAACGGGGGCTTAGAAGTCAAATCTTAAGAAATTTCTGTTCTGCATTCCAACTAACTGAATAAGAGAATAAAATTAGCATTGGTAGATGATTATGGTATTTTTCTATGATTACATGTCATTTTTCGGCTTAAGATGGTTTCCCATGACGTGATATTTCGACATTTCCAGTCTTCATGAGTTGGTGCTGCTATTTTAGCGACATCCCTTGTAAAATATTCCACTACAGTACTGTCCTATTCCAAGTTCGGCTTTTTGATATGTTCTTTATTTGAAGTTCTGTCAATCATGGTAAATGGCGTTGATGCTCTGCGTTTTGAATTGTTTTTGGATGTACCATTACGAATACATTACACTCTAGATGAACTGGTGAGCTAACTCTGCACTCCATGGTGGTTCAAATATCTTTCAGAAAAATCATCTGAGGATCGACATGAGAATTGGAATGCACCATCAAATCGGAATCAATCGAAGCACCACAGTCAACATGCTCCACCCCTTCCAACTCAGCTTCCAACTGGAGCTTATCTACCTTCTTGCACAGGTTATACTCTTGTTCTTGGTTGCTTTGTGTCCATTTTTGTCATGCGTCTATTGAGGCTATTGGTCCTTTTATTTTTCCACCTACAGTACAAATGCCAAGCCAAACTTGCTCCAACTTTGTATTGCTCTATTGTCATGATGATTTTTACATTCATCATGGTTGAACCATTTTATCTAAAGCTTAAGTTATTAGATAGAGCCTCATGTGTAACATTTAAATATCATCTTCAACATGTCCATTCACGTGTAGGAAGGGTTCATTTTTTCCCATCAAAGCCCACATACACAATTTCATTTAAATAGGTGACGACAGTCTTGAACCGAAAACCTTTGCCTGCTTTTTGATAGTATGTCAAACCTCTTGATTTAAAAGTTTAAGCTGTTACAAAGAGCCACATGCATGTCATTTCACTATTGTCTTCCAGAATCACCATATGTTTTCCTTGAATTTACCATCTTTCAAATCATTCTTCTCTATTTTTTGGGGGTGGGCTCTGCATGCTCTTGATTGTCCATTTATAATTGTAAAATGTAATCGGTAATGACTTATCTTTCACCACCATATAATTGATTCCTCATCTGATTGTTTTGAGTGGTTTCTCTGATATTCCAATAAACAACTAGGTGTCCAAAAAGTTGTTGTGCTTTCCCCTTTTTTTCAATGTTAAAATCTCTTCAAATGTTTTCCTTTACCTTCTAAATTTTGCATGATAAACTGTTTTCATGTCCATTCTTTCAAGATGCCGAATTGATTCTTTCACTGAGATCGATACTCATATCCGACGCAAAGACTATAGATTGCTATGGTGGTATAATTGGACGTCTCATGGTATAGAATAATACTTGTGTTTGGAAAATCTCGAGGTTCCATGTAATTGGAAGGTGATCTAATCCATCATGCTAATTACTTTGGGATATTTTCTGCATCATTTTGACAGTTTCAGTCCCTATTTTAACCCATTTTTCTATTTTTGTTGCATGACGGGGTGTTAGGATTTTCCTGAGATTAACTTCTGGCTCCTCTTTTTAACACTAAGCCCATGTTTGATGCCCATTATATCATTAAAATGAGTTTTGTATTAGTGAATTGTTGAAAACTTTGTTGTTAAAAAGTAAGAAAAAGTTTTGGGTTTATGTGCAAAATATTTTATTTTGAAAATTTGTGGTTAAAAATGAATTTGAGAAAAAATGAGTTTTGAAATAATGAAAATTAGACAGCCTAAGTGTTTAACTAGTCTGGTAGCTCCAGAGATTAACTTGTGGCACAATTACTAATACCAATTGTGACAAATATTCTCCAGGATTTTACATGTTGAACCACCTCATAAATCTTCAACTATTAGATGGCGAAGAACTTATTTATCTTTATATATCTTCAACATGCCACTTACTTACGTGCTGACATTTAGTCGAAGGCTTTATATATAAGTGGTAGTGAGACTTGAACTTAGGACAATTGCGTGCTCTGCTATGCTATGCTATGCTCTGCTGTGATACCACGTTGAATAGTTTGACATTTATTTATATTTTTTATTACGATAGATTGTGTGTTTATTACTTGAACAGGTTGTAAAACCAGAATTGTTCTGAAGTCAACGACTCAATTTAGTCGGTTTGATTGTATTGTATAGGCAACATAAAATCAGTTTACAGCTATATAATCTTAACAGCTCGATATATGTATAACCACCAAATATTTGAATATACAAACATCTAAACAACATGAAGTAACAGAACCTCCTATTGAGGGAAGGCCGATTCTGCTTAACAACCCCCAAGGTGAGCATGGCTGATGGAATCACGCCGACTTATTGCGGAACAAAAGAAATAAAGGCTTTCATACACCCTTGGTAAATATATCGGCAAGTTGTAATTCGGAGGGAGCAAACTACATTTTTAGTTTGTTTTGAGATACCAACTTACGCACAAAGTGATAATCCATGGCAATATTTTTGGATAGTTGGCGAGTGACCAGATTATGAGCTATAAAAAGAGCGCTTTTGTTATCACATAAGATACGAGGTGCAATCAGAAGAATGTGAAGATCATGTAACAATTGAACAATCCAAGCAACTTCAGCCATAGCAAATGCAAGGGAGTGATATTCAGCTTCGGTGCTCGATCTAGACTTTTAACACCAAGATATCAGTTGTCACCAAAAAATATAGCATAGCCTGTAGTAGATTTTCGAGTGTAAGGATAACCAGCCTAATCAGCATCCAAGTAGGCTGTAAGTGTAGGAGAAGATGCACCAAAAAGTTGAAGTCCATAATGAAATGTACCTTTAACATAGCGCAAAATACGTTTTAGAGATTTGAAATGTTCTATCGTAGGCGCATGCATAAACTGGCAATTGGAATTCACACTATAAGACAACTCAGGTCATGTGATAGTTAGATATTGCAAAGCTCTTGCTAAGCATCGAAGATGAGTGGGATCAGAAAATAACTCCATTAGCAGTGAGGTGATGACCAACAATAAATGGAGAAGATATGGATTTACCATCTGGCATATCTGCTCACTTAAGAAGATCGAGTGCATACTTTGCTGGACTTAAAAAGATGCTCATCATTTTGTTGGACTAAAACACCGAGAAAATAGTGCCAATGTCAGTGTGTAAAACAAATAAGAAGGAATCTGCTTGGCTAGAATGAAAACAAATTATGAAGAGAAATTGGCTAAAACGTTGAAATTAAGCGTGTGGAGCTTGTTTCAAGCCATACAATGCACGTTTTAATCTGCAAACGTGTATTGGTTGAACATAATCAGTATAGCCCGGCGGTTGCTCCATATAAACTCTCTCTGTCAAGTGCCCATGTAGAAAGGCTTTTTAACATCAAGTTGATGCAAACGCCAACCTGAAATAGCTACTAAAGAGGGGATGATCCGAACTGTAGCTGGTCGAACCACTAGACTAAATGTATCCTCAAAATCCAATCCGTGCACCTGAGATGATGGAATTGAACCAGCATTGGTGGAGATGTTTCAATTTGGATTTGAAGATTTTCGTAAAGAGGCAGGGAAATAACGGAAGTGTTTGGTTGTGGGGGAAAAGAAAGTGAGGGATCATTGCATTTAAGACATGATTCTGATAGGCCTCCAATTAGGCTGACTTACGCCAGACGCAGAGGGCAAAACGGTCAAGCAAGGGGGTGACAACAAGGCACAGAAACTTCTAGAATTAAAATAAGAGCACTTAGTTTGTTAGAGGTTGCTATTCAATTTGTTAGACATTTTCTGTTAGAGCAGGCTATATGTAAGTGGAGAAACGAAAGGCAGAGGGAGAAAAATAGCAAGTCATTGTGGAGACAACCAGCTTCTCGAATTGCTGGAATTATCTTTAATTCTTGTATTTGCAGTTTGCCATCTAGTGAAATATTATACAGAAAATCCCAAAAATACAGTGTGTTCATTTCTTGTTACTAACTCAGCTTATTTACCTTATCAATTGGTATCAGAGCACTCCGATCCAACAACACCATGACCCTTACCGACAGAGTTGTAGTCTTGGAACAGCAAGTGGCGGACAATCATCGTGAAATCCAGACCGGAATGGAGACTATGAGAACGGAATTTCACCAGCTCCACTCCGAACTAATGGAGAGGTTTGATCTCGTGCTCCAATCATGGAATGCGTAGGAGAGGGAGAGAAAGGAAAAAGGGGTGACCACCATCAAACCTCTAACCTTTTCACCAAATTCTGGGGAAACCCAGGCAAGTACGGAGCGAGGTCATAGCAGTGGAGGAGCTGTGGAAACCGGGTGGCGTTGGGATTCATTGGTACGTCGATTAGACATGCCAGTGTTTGATGGTCAGGACCCAGATGGGTGGATTTTCCGTGTAGAACGCTATTTTATGGTCAACCGAATGACGGATGAGGACAAGAGAGAAGTTGTCGCCATCTGTTTGGAAGGGGAAGTGTTGGCCTGGTATCAATGGGAAGATCGACGGCAACCCATTGTGAATTGGCAGGAGTTGAAACTCTGGTTGCGTTTTCGTTTGTTTCAGGAGGGGTTCCTCTGTGTTCGATTTTTGGCTCTCCGCCAGACCACCTCCGTCAAGGAATACCGCTGACAGTTCGAGACGCTGGCTTCACCGTTACGGAACATCTCAGAGGAGGTGTTGGAAAGCAACTTCATTAACGGGCTGAGGGCTGATATCAAAGCAGAGGTCCAATTACTTAAACCAGAAGGCCTGGAGCAGATTATGGACTTGGCCATGAGGGTGGAGGAGAGGAACATCATCAGGTTTGTCCCAAATAGCCTTGGCCCATATAAATCTAAATTTAACCCAGGCCCTAACCAATATTCAGCCCAACAACCCACAACCATTCTGAAACATTCCACTCCCGTAAACAACACTTCCACCTGCCCTAATTTCATCCTAAAACCACAACCCTCCTTCAAACGGCTCATTGATGCCGAACTGCAATCCAAACGGGAAAGGGGACTGCTACCGCTGTGATGAAAAGTTTACCGTTGGACACCGATGTAGAAACAAGGAGCTACAGGTGATGGTGATTAGAGAGAACGAAGAGGAAGGGAGTGCAGGTGTCGAAATGGTGGTAGAGGATGAAGCGCTGGCCGGCGAACTTACCGACGCCGTCGGTGAGGAGTTTTCGGGAGTCAGTCAAGCTATCGAGTTGTCTATTAATTCGGTGGTGGGCCGACGACTCCTGAGACCATGAAACTGAAAGGATTAATCGGAGGAAAAGAGATAGTCGTATTAATCGATTGTGGTGCCTCTCACAACTTTATTTCGGTAGAAGTGGTCCAGCAAAGTGGCCTTCCATTATCAAGGACAACTGGTTATGGCGTAATCATGGGGACTGGACTCACTGTTAAAGGGGAAGGCATATGCAAGGGGGTGAAGCTTCAGCTGCAAAATTTGACTGTGGAGGATAACTTTTTACCTTTGGAATTAGGGAGCTCAGACGTCATCTTAGGAATGCAATGGTTACGTACCATGGGGGAAATGAGTGTGAACCGGAAGAAATTGACTATGACCTTCAACGTAGCAGGGGGGAAGGTTACCTTGACCGGAGATTAGAGTTTGAGCCGAACATCTGTATCCTTGAAGTCTATGTTGAAAGCACTCAGGGCACAAGGGCAGGGGGTTTTTCTCGAATTGGGGAACATTTCAGTAAGGGCTGATGTGGCTACTCCGAGTCCTCCAGATAGTATCTCCGAAGTGTTGCATGAATTGGCTGCTGTTTTTGCAAGTCCCAGTCAGCTTCTTCCCTCGAGAAGTCGTGACCATGCCATCAACTTACAACCAGGGACTTTCCCAGTTAGTGTTCGCCCTTACCGTTACCCCTACTTCCAGAAAAATGAGATAGAGCGACTGGTGCGTGAAATGATAGCGGCAAGCCTTATTCAGTATAGCATCAGCCCCTTTTCAAGCCCAGTTTTATTGGTGAAGGACGGGAGCTAGAGATTTTGCGTGGATTATCGAGCCCTAAATAAAGTTACGGTCTCGGATAAATTTCCAATACCTGTCATCGATGAGTTGTTGGATGAGCTCAATGGAGCAACTATATTTTCCAAAATAGACCTGAAATCGGGATACCACCAAATACGAGTGAGGCCAGAAGATGTTCCGAAAACGGCGTTCCGAACACGAGGGGCATTATGAGTTCCTTGTCATGCCATTCGGGCTGACGAATGCTCCAGCGATGTTCTAGTCTATTATGAATGATATTTTCATAAACTACTTTCGCAAAATCGTTTTGGTGTTTTTCGATGATATACTGGTGTACTGCCGCACCGAGGAGGAGCACCGGGAACACTTGCGTACAGTACTACACATACCCCTAGATAATCAGTTGTATGCAAATGAGAAGTGTCTTTTCGGGTAGAAGACAGTAGAATACTTGGGGCACATCATTTCAGGGGAGGGAGTAGCAGCGGATGAAACCAAAGTGGCGGCTATGAGAGATTGGCCTAGACTGAAATCTCTTAGAGAGTTAAGAGGATTTTTGGGATTGACAGGGTATTATCGCCGGTTTGTCAAGTCTTACGGGAGCATTGCATGGCCACTAACGCAGCAATTAAAGGACAACTTTAGCTTTAATGACGAAGCAAAGACTGCCTTTGTGAAATTGAAACAAGCGATGATGACAGTGCCAGTTCTGGGATTACCCGACTTTTCACAGCCCTTTGTGGTTGAGACAGATGCCTCCTGCTATGGATTGGGTGCAGTTCTGATGCAAAGACGGAGACCTATTGCCTACTTCAGTCGAGTGCTTCCTCCACGAGTTAGGAGTAAATCCATCTATGAAAGGGAGCTCATGGCTGTGGTATTAGCAGTGAAAAAATGGAGATACTATTTATTGGGGCTTAGATTTGTGGTCCGAACTGATTAGCGCAGCCTAAAATTCTTACTCGAACAACGCAAAGTTAACCTGGAATACCAGAAGTGGTTGACCAAGTTGCTAGGATTTGACTTTGAGATTGAGTACAAACCAGGGTTGGAAAATAAGGCAGCTGATGCTCTCTCTCGAATAGATGCGACAGCTACTATAATGGCTATGAGTGTGCCGTGTGCAATGCAACTCAGTGAAGTCAGGAAAGCAGTGGAAGAAGACGCTGAATTAGGGGCAATCGTGACTTCCATCCGTAAAGGAGAGCCTGCCCTTCCAGGGTATGTTTTACTTCAAGATAACTTGCTATATAATGACAGATTAGTGCTGCCCAGGGCATCTCCATTGGTGCAGGTTGTGTTACATGAGAGCCATGACAGTATAATAGGACATGGGGTTCCTGAAAACATTTCGACGAGTAGCAGACACATTTTACTGGAAAGGAATGAAGAGGGACATTAGAACCTACGTCGCAGCTTGTGCAATCTGTCAACAAAATAAGTACTCGACCTTCGCCCCAGTTGGGTTACTCCAACCCTTGCCTGTGCCTGATTAAGTGTGGGAAGATATCTCGATGGATTTTATAGAAGGGCTGCCATGTTCTGAAGGGTATGATGAGCAAGTACACATTTCATTGGGCTGAAGCATCCGTTTACAGCACCTTCAGTTGCAGTCACTTTTACTAGAGACATTGTCAAACTACATGGGTTTCCTCGTTCTATAGTCTTCGATCGAGACAAGGTGTTTTTAAGTAAATTTTGGGGAGAATTGTTTCGGCTGCAGGGGACTAAATTAAAGTACACTTTCCGCTTACCATCCTCAAACGGACGGACAGACCGAGGTCGTCAACAGAGGGGTGGAAACGTACCTGCTATGTTTTGCTTCAACTAAGCCTCGACGTTGGTATCATTTCCTACACTGGGCTGAATTTTCCTATAACACCTCCTTCCATGTGGCTGCCCAGTTCACACCTTTTCGCATCCTGTATGGGCGTGATCCTTCTCCATTGATTCGGTTTGAAAAAGGGACCACAAAAATATCATCCCTAGAGCAACAAATGCTTAAACGAGACAAGATTTTGGAGGAACTCAAGGTGCATCTACATCAAGCCCAACAAGAGATGAAACTAGCAGCGGATAAGCATAGAAGGGATGTGGAATTTGCCACAGGTGAGTGGGCATATATGTGAAAATGCGGCCGTATAGGCGCAAGTCATTGGTCACACGCTCCAATGAGAAACTAGCTCCGCGTTTTTACGGTCCGTTCGAGATATTGGCACGAGTTGGGAAAATGGCCTACCGTCTAGCTTTACCAGTTCATACTCGTGTTCATCCCGTTTTCCATGTCTCACAACTAAGAAAGGTTGTAGGAGATGCGCATGTTATCACTCCATTACCTATTCAAATGGGAGAAGACTGGGAGTTGCTAGTGGAACCAGAGTTGGTACTGGGGTACAAACCACATAATCAGAGGACATCTACAGGAATGGAAGTGCTAATTCAGTGGAAGGGTTTATCTCCAATGGAAGCAACATGGGAGCCATTTGATCTGATTAATGAGCAGTTCCCCACCTTTCACCTCGAGGACAAGGTGACTGCAATTTTGGAGGGAGGGGGGGGGGTATTTGATAGGCCTCCAATTAGGCTGACTTACACCAGACGCAGAGGGCAAAATGGTCAAGCAAGGGGGTGACAACAAGGCACAGAAACTTCTAGAATTAAAATAAGAGCACTTAGTTTGTTAGAGGTTGTTATTCAATTTGTTAGACATTTTCTGTTAGAGCAGGCTATATGTAAGTGGAGAAACGAAAGGCAGAGGGAGAAATATAGCAAGTCATTGTGGAGACAACCAGTTTCTCGAATTGTTGGAATTATCTTTAATTCTTGTGTTTGCAGTTTGCCATCTAGTGAAATATTATATAGAAAATCCCAAAAATACAGTGTGTTCATTTCTCGTTACTAACTCAGCTTATTTACCTTATCAGATTCTTGCACACATGATGTACCTATAGAAGGCTTATGTGGTTGATTAGTAAAAATGTCAGAAAATTCTAAAAAATTAATAAAATTAGAAGACGTGAGTTCTTTTGCTTTAAAGGTACCAGCAAACGGAAAAGTACGTTCATGAAATTGAACATGACGCGAAATATGCATTATTTGTCCTACAATCTAGGCGTCGAAAACCTTTGTGAATATGGTTATATCCAAGGAAAATACAAGTTGCAGATTGTCGAGACAACTTTTGAGGAACGAATCTCACAAATGTGGGAAACAAAGACTTCCAAAAGTACGACAGGAGAGTATGAAGGTGATTTACCAAAAAGGACTTCATACAGTGTTTCGCCATTAAGGGCTTGTGAGGGGATCCGTTTGATGAGATAACAAGCTCTAGTAACGGTGCTTAAGTTCAGCTACTCCATTTTGACTAGGAGTATGAGGACAAGCAATATGAATAGCAATATCACAATTGGTCAAATGGGATCAAAATCTATTATTGGTGAATTATGTGCCGCCATCACATTAAAATGATTTAATAGGTCAAGCAAACTGGGTCTCAACAAATTTTTGGAAAGCAATGAAAACATCATAGAAGTCATTTTAATTTCAGGGGATAAATCCAACTAAATCTAGAATAGTCATCAATAAAAAACAACATAGTAATGGTATCCGGATTTTGATAAAATTGGGGAAGGTCCCCATGGATCGCAATGAATACGATCTAAAGGCAAAGAAAAACATTTATAATTATTGTCAAATGGAAAACGATGGTTATTACCAAGCCTACAACCAATGCATAATTCTAGAACATTGTCTTCAATTTTATCATTACAGGAAATGAAACCATGATGAGAAAGAGACTCGATAACACGAACATGGGGATGACCTAAATGAGCATGCTACAAATGTGAAGGAGCTCGATTTTTATTGGACTGGAGGATGGAAACTAAAGCTTTGTGATACCATTCTAACACGTACAACCCATTCTCACATTTTTCGGCTCCCAGCACTACCTGTATTGTCGGATTCTATATGGAAAAACCAAAAGGAAAAAAAAGTGACAATGCAATTAGTCTCACATGAGTTACTTATTGAAATAAAAATTTTGGTTAAGCCAAGACAACAAGGATATTTGACAACGATAAGGAACTAGATGGAACAAGAGTGGAAAGATAACATGTGTAATTGGTATTGACTGACCATTTCCAACAAAAACAAGATTATTACCGGAGTAGAGAGAAATTTATTTAGACCATCAACATCATGTGTCATGTATGATGTGGCCTTTGAATCAGGATACCACTCAGGGTTGCTATTATCTGATTTTGCGCAAGCAACGAAGGCCTCAAAAATATTTGTAGCTTGTTTCTTCTTCATTTTAAGTTAAGTCCAGCAACGTCAAGTTGCGTGACCCTCTTTTTCATACAATTGACAAATAGAAGTAGATACACGTGAGAGGGATTGAGAAACATTAGAGGAGTTTTTCTTTGAACCTCCACCCTTTTTGTTATCCCTCCGCCTTTGAGTATTGTTATCCTTCTGTGCTGTGAATGTAGAATGAACGGACAGTGAAGATAGTTCATGACTAATCGCTTTGAACACAAGATCCACGAAGGTTGGTAGGGGAGTTTGTGACATTATGGTGGTAGAGAGGGTAGTAAATTATGCACTAAGACACCATAGGTACCATTGAACCTTATCAGTGGCATCAATAGGGCGATCAATAGCAACAAGCTGATCACACAATCCTTTGAA
Source organism: Fraxinus paxiana (assembly GCA_902829205.1). Classification (NCBI taxonomy): domain Eukaryota; kingdom Viridiplantae; phylum Streptophyta; class Magnoliopsida; order Lamiales; family Oleaceae; genus Fraxinus; species Fraxinus paxiana. The sequence goes on along the minus strand of CADEPE010005713.1, from coordinate 264 downwards.
TTTTCGAGAAAATTTTGCAACACAAAGGGAGCTACGCTGCATAAGTTGCAGCTCATCTTACGGCTAAAGTTCTTTGGTTTTTGATTTGCAAGAGAAAGATGCTTCCAAGGAAAACCAAACCTAACCTCGAGTAGTAGGAATTCCAAGCACTCAACTCGTGTCCTCATCAGTGAGAGGAGTAAACCAAGCTTTACTGTTATATGCTCTAATGCTCGGACTATTCGATAAGATTGGTTCATCACTCGCAAACCGGCCAATCATTGG